>JASAMX010033861.1:0-11237 GCA_030248175.1 Microlaimidae sp. YZB2_3
AAAATATAAACAAATAAATAAAATAAACAAACTGCATTTAAACTGTTATCAACGGTCCGTGATACATCTTGAAGAATGTTTGAACGTATCGCAAACATATATTTGGAAAAATTTTAAATTTTTTGGAAAAATTTTTTGACAGTGTGGGTCCGCATTAAATTATATTTTTATCACGTCTGGTATCAAAAACTAGGCAAATATTTATTTTATCTTAATCTATAACTCAAGCTCTATCCGTTGGTGTGTTTATTTTATTTCTAAAACTTCTCTACAAAAACCCGCTTTCATCGCTAACTAATTTCGGATTTATATTTTATTTTTCCAAGTGCGGTCGTGGCGCGGCGGCGCCGATTTTGCTTTTATAATATAGCACATAACCATAAAATAAAATGTTAACGTATGATGAAGTTATTCATTTTCAGAACAGAACATGCTATGCCCTGTTCGTTGATGTAATTTATTTTAATGTGCACAGCGTAAAAAATCTGTAATCGCATGGCATCCGTTTCAATCGCATCCTCCTTTCGCATCCTCATAGCTTGTGAAAAGGGTAATATACACAAACTACTGTCTTCTTTTTATAAGAAAAAACCTTATGCTTTTGTAAAATCGATCTGGATAATGTTAAATTGCAATTGGTAAAATTAAAAAGTGGCTGTACTGTGTACCTGCCTTTGACTCTAATAAAAAGAAAGACGTGAGCGACGTGATATACCAGTTATGCTATTCCATTGCAACTTTTGTTTCGTTCATTATACTCGGACAGGCCATCTGTGAAAACGGGGCGGTCGACCGCACTGGCGGTGGACCGCACTCCCTTATGAAAAAGTGCGGGAATGACTTTTTAAACAAAATATACTACAATGATTTTCATGGTTTTTTTCTTCTGCGGTCAGTGTTTTTACAGATCGGTAATCGTAGTTTATATAAAACTTCAGTAAACACATTTAAAAGTAAGCCGCTCATCGTTTTTCAAATCAAGTTTAGTAAGAGTCTTTAAACTAAAGCCGCCCAAATCGACCAAATGATCACATCATTAGGTCGCGGAATTATTGCCGTCGATTTTTTTCCGGACATTGAAAAAACACTTTCAACAAACAAGGAAGGAAGCAGCGTTAACTAAATAAGACTTTTACTTTTGAGAATATAAAAATCAATGGTTTATAGCAGCCGCACTGAAAAGCTACTCAAAATTTAAAAAAACTAGTTAGATTTTTGAAAAACAACACAACTATATACATAACAACCCCATATCTTCTGAATTGTAACTGATTATGTAGCTCACCCTTTTTTTAATTCTACCCACCACACAGTAAAGAAAGAAAACCCTAACTGAGTGTATGTAAAATTCGTATGTAAATATGAGTTAGGCCTTAAAGTAAAGTATTTTAAGTAGGCCAGCCTACTTAAAATAGTTTTTCTATCGACTGATTGCACCAAACTCGACGCACGAACAAAGTATAGCGGGGTTCCCGACACGAACGACCGCACCCAGCATGTACTGTGCGGTCGTTCGTGCCGGGAGCCTTGCTATACTTTGTTCATGCGTTGAGTTTAGTACAATCAGTCGATAGTATGGCCGGGTTTCGTGGGAGCGGTCGTTTCATTTTTGTAAAACTTACCGAAACATAAAAATCGTTCGTGAAACGCTAATATGTTTAGTGTTTATAAGTTAAATTGCGGTATTCTGTTGGATTTTTTATATATATTTTTGATGTATATTTTTGCCAATTTATGTAGTTCTGGTGATGAAAACACATACTGTTTGCGATAAAAACACACTATCGCAAACCAACAGAGAATCTGGCCCCAAATTGTTTTTTTCTACACTCAACCGATTAAAAATTTTTCTACGCATCTTTACTGTGCGATAAAGCATAATAATGTCTAATAATACACTGCATCACGCATTGCATCAAATCCATCTTCCTTTTGTTATATAATTTTGTGTAATATGTACATTTTTTACTAAACCCAACGGCACTGTAGAAGCGACAGAGTGGTCGTGCCAGCCGCACGGCACGCAGAAAAATTATAAAGAAAATAAAAAAAACAATAACAGAAATACGCACGGTATTCTTATTATTTTTATTTTAACCATTTCAATAATTTGGAAATAAATTTAAAATAAACCGCTGGCATTAATCCAACAACAATCAGTGTTTAAGTAATGACGCTTCCTGATGGCATTCGAGTTTAAACTAATAATCTGTTATAAAAATGCGTTTACAGTTTTAGCCGGGAGCGAGTCGGGCTGGGAGCGAGTTGGGCTGGGAGCGAGTCGGGCTGGGAGCGAGTCGGGCTGGGAGCGAGTTGGGCTGGGAGCGAGTCGGGCTGGGAGCGAGTTGGGCTGGGAGCGAGTCGGGCTGGGAGCGAGTTGGGCTGGGAGCGAGTCGGGCTGGGAGCGAGTCGGCTGGGAGCGAGTTGGGCTGGGAGCGAGTCGGGCTGGGAGCGAGTTGGGCTGGGAGCGAGTCGGGCTGGGAGCGAGTTGGGCTGGGAGCGAGTTGGGCTGGGAGCGAGTTGGGCTGGGAGCGAGTTGGGCTGGGAGCGAGTCGGCCGGGAGCGAGTCGGCGGGAGCGAGTCGTGGGCAACCACGTGAGTAAACATGTTTTAATGGAATTTATTACACAAAAATTGGTATTTAAACTAATAAAGGTACAGCTATTCAAATTATTTTTAAAAATTCTAAGTTTATATGATTTTAAAATTAAAAAGCATGGGGAAAAATTTATCCTGGTATATTCTTTCCCCTGGGGAAAGAATTTACCGAGGGGGGAAAGAATATCCCGGGATAGTTTTTCCAGGGGGGAAAACTATCCCAGGATAGTTTTTCCGGGGGGAAAAATTTTTAGGGGGGAAAAATATCCCTTGACACCGGCTTTGCATTCATTGGTTGTCAAAAATTCAAATTCGGAATCCTTATTGGCTGAATGTTAAAACCTTCTAACACTAAACAATTTCCGATTTAAAAGCCGGTTTGGGCCACAGTGTAAAACATTATTTCTTATAAAAAAGACACATCGCTTTAAAACATGGATAACTAAATGATGGACAATTAATAGTTGTTCAGGTTGCAAAAATTTCAAAATTAATAACAAACAATCAAAACATTTAAAAAAATAATAAATTATTAGTTTTATATGAGCATCGTAATTGCATGCTTTTTTAAATAAAGCAAATAAGTCTTGAAAAAATATAGGAAAAATTGTTTGTCAACCGTATGGCTGAAACTAGCTACCTGTTGTTAAAATAACAAAAAAGTATGGATGACTTTTCAGCAAGAGCGGGCGCCCCTCCCCACACGCTAAAAAGAAAAATTATTGTTTTTAGAAAGTAAATTTGGACGTTGAAACTATAGGCACCTTGCACTAGAACTCGGTTTATACATAAAGTATGCAAATATACATAAGCGTCACCATAAAGGATAATTACCGTATCTCCTACTTATCTATCGTAGTATGCAGATCTTTCATAGTATGAGGATTGAAAGCGCGCGAAATTTCGATCGGTTGATCTGCATACTAGGAAAGATAAGTTCGAGTTACGGTAATTATCCATTATGGGTGACGCTTATGTATATTGCATACTTCGTGTATAAACTCAGTTCCAGTGCAAGGTACCTATAGTTTGCATTTTCATTTCATAATTCTTGTTTATTACAAAATAATCGTTAAAATTAATAATTTTAGCTACTATTTTGTGGGTACAGCGGTAGTTCTACTAATATTTTAGTAGATTTTTGATTAATAAATAATTCGTAAAAACAAAATTTAGTAAAAGCTGTTAATAAAGTAAATTAGCAGATCTTTACCGTTAAATACAATGTAGAAGCTTAATTTCTACGTTAAGTTTACTAATCCGTTTTAAGAACCAATGTTTCGGTTTTACTAATGAATCATCGTTTTTTTATCTTCTGCCTGGAAGTAGTGGTCTACTACTACTACTACTTAAGATAATAAGACACCTCCACCTTCTTGTTGTGGTCGATATTTTTCACAATATTGTAACCATAATTTTTTAGTTGATTTGGAATTATTCGCTGAGCGAAGTTCTCTGTGCAAATATTACATCAGATGACTCATAATTTATACTAACACCAATAAACAAAAGCTACAATTGATTCAGACAGTTTACAAAAAATCTTTAATTTAGTGTTATAAATTTAAGAGAATATGATTTTTTACATGGCACTTTGCTTGCATTGATTTTCTTGAATCAAAAATATGGCTGACCAGAGTCAGTGTATCTCAAAATTACTTTTTCCTTCCGACTGTGTACATGTTTTGGTTTGGTCAAAATCGCGATCTGATTTTTGCGCTGATCAATATTCAGATAAACCTTTTGTAAACGTGTTTCTAAGCGTTTTGAAATTTATCATTTGATTTAACAAACCGGTTGCGGGTGCTGTTGTTAAGAAACCGATTTTTCATCAGCTTGGGTCTTTCAAAGTCAGATTTTCTAATACTAAAGCAACCAATAACATTTTCAGAGATTCCATGGGTTATTGAATTCGTCCTTCACAATAGGTCAAGGTTTTGGCGCAGTTTCAGATCTTACTTCCTGCATACTGAAGGTCCCTGGATCGAGTCCCGACTCAAAAACGTGAATTTTGATAATATTATTTTTAAAATTGTTATATGTAGTATTTGGTTGCCGGAAGCATACTTGCAAACTTTATTTAAAAAATCTATTTTTTAAAAGTTTTATTATAATTTATAAATAAATTTAAAATAAAAACATCATTATGACAAAAACAGCATTTGCTTTCTGCTTTCGTCACAAAGTCAAATTTTTCTGTTTATATTTTGGAGATTCTAAAATTATAACACTCTAGAGTCATAAAATTATTCAAAAAAAGAATTATAAAAGCAAAAAAAGCAATTTTTCTGTATTGCAAGTGATTTACTGCTAAATACTGTACAGAAAAAAAAACTAACCAGGAAGAGCTGAAAGTTGGCACAATTTCTAATTGTACATTTAAAGACAACCTTTAAAGCTCTTAGAGAAACAATTTTAATGACAAAAAGTCACCTGTCACGTTTTTTTATAGTCGTATATATAAATTAATGATTTATAATGTAGGCGAAAAATATTATGTTATGATATATTTTCCTTTCTTACTTTTTTTTGAAATAATTGCTATGAAATACCTACTGTAGATAAGAAAAGTCGTTTGTTAACAAACTCTTTTTTTCACGACATTAGAAAATGTTGCATTTTCATAATGTTATTTTTTAGAATTATAACGTCGCATTTTGCTAATAGTGTTAATTTTTAAAATAACTTTAAAGATAAAAGCTGTAATAAATCCGGTTCTATAAAATATTCAATTAAAATTTAGTGAACATCAGATGGCAATACTTTCTTAAAAAGGATTAGTTAATTTAGCATAAAATAAATAAATTTTGAGAATGTTTTACCGAAAAAGGATCCGCTCAATTAATTAGAAATTTTTACCAAATTTTTTAATTGTTTTACGAATTTTTATTAATGAGAGGCCTATTAATAAGTTCGTAGAATTCCTGTCTTACAAATAAAATGATAACAATGAGAGACCTATTAATAAGTTCGTAGAATTCCTCTCTTACAA
The DNA here is from genome assembly GCA_030248175.1 of Microlaimidae sp. YZB2_3. Lineage (NCBI taxonomy): Eukaryota > Metazoa > Nematoda > Chromadorea > Desmodorida > Microlaimidae > Microlaimidae sp. YZB2_3. Next base: position 5,591 of record JASAMX010033861.1, read on the forward strand.
ATAAAATGATAAAGCTTATTCTATTTATTGAATTGAAAAAGCACTGACTGCACACTTTTAAAAAAAAGTTTAAAAAAAACTTAAACATTCTAGCTGAATATTTAAATACTTCAAAGTAGCAAGATAAAATTTGTGCACACACAAGTAATTGCTGCCTTCTTAATATCACAGAAGTGAATTTCGCTTTTGGAAGTTTTGCTTGAGCGAGGGTAATTATAAAGGCGAAGGAAATTATAGAAAGTAAAGTTTGAAAATTTTGAAGGTTTTCAAATATTTTAAACAAAACATTTATATATATATATATATATATATATATATATATATATATATATATATATATATATATATATATATATATATATATATATATATATATGTATATATACATAAATTTACGTAAAGCCTTATTTTACTTTTACTTTATTTAAATATTGACCGTTATTTTTATTTTAATTGTAATTACATTAAAAGATACGAATTAATTTTACTTCTACTTTACTTAAATTAAAATTTTTTAAATTACTTTTATTTTTATTTTTTTACTTTAAACATTCAAAAACAAGTACTTTTTACCCGACAGTTTCCCAGATAATGGATAATGGTAGTTGCTTTTTTCATTTTTTCCGCATAACGATTAATATTAGTTTTCGAAAAATGGAACCAAATCGTTTCACTTTTGAGACGGATTGCTAAATTGCTAAATTGCTATATTGCTAAATATAGCATATAGTATAATAAATTAGTATTGATTTTTTAATATTCAAAGTATAAGTAAAGTTAAATATTATTTTAGTAATATATTGTTCCTATATTATTATAGCTAGTTTAATGAGAAATTTAGTAGAGTGTGATTTAGTAGAATTAGTAGAACAATTTTTTCTACGAATTTTTTAGCGCCATTTCTTAGAAAATAAAAATATGTTTATATTATAACTGTTCATTAAATTTTAATTGAATTTTTTATAAAGTCAGATGTATTTTTTACCTTTGATGTTATTCTACAAATTCACAGTATTACTTATATGCGACGTTATAATTCCCATGAAAATGACAGGAATGTTATCAAGAAAATGACAGGAATTTATTGCTCCCGTTTTCTTAAGAAAAAAAAGAGAGTGTAAACAAAGAAGTTTTTTTATTTGGGTATTTTTACAGCAACTAGTTCAGAATTAAGAAAAAAAAAATATCAAAACATATATTTGTCACCTACATTATACTTCGTTAGTTTAAATGTTAATAAGTAACACTTATTGGAAGAAATATAAGAAAAATTATTGTGAGTCAAACCGTGATGGTGGTATTTGCCTTTTAACAAGAAAACATAATTAGAGCTATCAAATTCATATAGATAAAAATAGGGCACATTAGAAGTGATTGCTGCAAAGAAATGTTACAAAAAAACCACTAAAATTGGTATCTGTAGACCAATCTAATTGCAAACAAAGAAAATGACCTACTTTTTTAAATTGCTTAATTTACAGGCAAATTAGTAATAACTGCAGTTTTAACCTTCTTGAAAATTATTAGAAAAATCTTAAATCAATTCTAATCATAAAAATGAAAATACATGGCTGTAGTTATCTTTAAATATGGTTTCTCTCAGCTAATGAAAGAACCGACTCGACCTACGACCTTAAAAATCCCTGACCTTTTTTAAACCCAATAATGAGCACTTTTTTAATTAGTTAAAGTTAATTCTGGTTTCTCTATCTCTAATCATAATAATAATTTAATATTTGATCATCATAATAATCATAATGGTTTCAATTATGATTTCAAGTAAATGACTTCCTGATTATTAGAATACAGATTGATTATAAGTTAAAAAATCTATGGAGTTGGTTTTTCATTAGACTGAAATATTTATTGTGACCTATGAAATAATCCACAGTTTGTTAAATAACCTAAATGATAGTTTTGAATATTCCACAAATTGTGGAAAACGCAATTGGCGTGCCGATTTTAAAAAGGATTCATCTAAATTCTAATTTATTATCGTCCAATTTTACTTTGTAGTTAAATAAGTAAGATTGCAGAACGTATAATAGCTGATGATTTATTAATAAACTTGCTTTCAAATGATCTAATTGCAAAAGATCAATAAACAATTTAGGTAGGTAGGTTTTAAATAACTTAATTGGTTTCAGGCATTTTTATCAAACCGGACCCCAGCAGTTTGTGTTGAAAATGAAATTTCTGAACCAATTAGAGTAACTTCCGGTGTCCTTCATGGTTCTGTATTGGTTCCAATTTTTTAGTCATTTATATAAATAATATAGTAAACTGTATTGAAAGATTTTGTGGTTTAAAACTCCTTGCCGGCGATGGGAAAAGGAAAATTTATAAAGCTGATTACGATAGTATTATTTTGGATTCCGTTTAAAATTTCTGCAAAGTGGCAAACAACTGGTAGCTTAAAATTGCCTTCAAAAAATGCAATGTTTTAACAGTTCGAAACAGTTCATCGCATCCTATCCAATACTCATTATGTAAAACTCATTTCATATAGTAACTGCTGATCACATTTCTGATTTAGGAATAGTTTTGACAAAACATTTAAAAGTTTCAACACACAAAAAGTCTAAAAGTTCTAAAAGTCCCTTTTTCTTATTGCGTGCTTGAAAAACCTATGTGCGACCACTATTAGAATTTAATAGCCAGGTTTGGAGCCCTTACTTAATCCAAGATATTATTTGTTCACTCTGGTCTAAACCCGCTTTTTTTCAGAAATTATTTAGTGTTAGAAATCTTAAGAAGTCAGCCAATAAACATTCAGAATTTTATTTTTGACAACCAATAAATGTAGAGCCGGTCATTGGACATCTTTTTCATGGACTATATTTTGCGCGGATTGACTGCGCTCGTGGAGTGTAGTTTTGTGAAAGTGACGTGAACAATTGTCACTTCTGCGCTTTCCGTTTTTTCGAGCGAAATGAAGGCGTTGCGCTGGTGGTAAAGAGCAGATGCCTCATTTACGCCACCTTCGCCAGTCAATATGGAATGAATGAATCAAAGCAAACAGCAATAATAATTTAAGAACAAACTTAAACAAATTCTACACTCAGTGGTACAATTTCGTGTCTGGTAATTACAATGGATTATTGGGTCATTAATGCTCTTTTTATTGCCTGTTAAAGTTACTATATAAGGTTGCAGAAAATCACAACTTATTTTAGTGTCCTCTGTTTTAATATTAAATGTTAATGTTTTTTATTGTTTTTATTGTTTTTAATGTTTTGCATGTTGTTTGTAAATTTGCTTATTGGTTATGTATATATATATTGTGCTGTTAGGCTTGGTGGTCTTACTGACGAGTGCAACACCAAGGGCGTTTAAGACTAATGCATGAAACGCCAACTGGAACCTGCTGGGGACAAGGAGCTTCACGTTGATTCATTTTAATCCGTAATGCATCCTTGACTTTCAGTGGATTCCAATGTGCATCAGTGTGGATTTTTTTGTTTGCTTAAGTGTTGTTTTGAAATCACTGGCAAGCAATGAGTTCACATTTGTTTGTACTGTTTGAGATAGTGGTTATGTATAAGTTAATATTATTTTATTTTTAGCTTCAGCTTTTAGCTTCAACTTATTCAGCTTAAAATCACAGGCTGCTCATATAAGCTGTTATAGCGCGTTTCATAGTCGCCTTATAAAACTTATGTGACAGTTCTGGTGATTACTTCGTCGTGGGATCTTTAATAACTTGCTGATGTGGATATAAAAAGACAGAGCATAGTATATAAATAAGTGCCTGTTTTTTATGTTCCATCTAGAAGGTTTACTATGAAAATGGAATAACATATGGCTATATAACTTCAAAAAATTTCTTTAAACGATTAGATAAATCATTATATAAGTCAGAAAGCGGTTGTGCTTTTAATTTCAGTCTGAAAGACTTTAGCTTAAATAAATTTTAGCAGCCTCGTGACGAGTTAAATTTATTTTTTTACCCTCAAACGTCAAACTTTCTTAGTGTGTTTCCGATAATAGTCTTTAACTCCTTTAATTTTAGTACTTGAACCCCAATTGCGACAGCCGCATTATACGTGCACAAAAACTTTTGATTATTACGTATGGGCGATTTTTTTCCACGCGCAGATTTACTTTGGTGTCGTCATACCTAGGAACAACCTTCGCTCCACCGGTTTGGCTAGGTAAAGTCCAACAGGGGAACAAGTTAAACTAAATGTTTAGATGTGTTTATTTTTTACCCTCTAACGTTAAACTGAAAATGCCGCACAACAAAACAAAGACATTTGTGGATTTTGAGATGGAGTTGTTTGGTTTAAAAATTAAATTATGTTAAATAGAGTTGAAAAATCTAATCATCAATAGCTTTACGTTTAATTGAAAAATAATTTATAGAGCAATATCGAACCACGAATAATTTTAAAAGTTAATCTGTAAACAAGCAATTAAAAACTGAATAGTTTATTTTCAATAATTTTTTTATATTCATTAAAAACTAAATGTGTGCCTGTGTTTGCCTCCTACTCTATTTTATATTTATTCTAGAACAAGCCGGAATTAAGTTTTAAAATAAAGTCTCAAATAGTATAAATCTATACTAAATCGAAAACGTACCAGAAAAGATTAAAACAAGTGTTTTTAGAACCAGCAAATTAAAAAGACTAAAACTAGTGTCTTTAGACCCATTAAATTAATAATTCATTTTATTAAACTTTCAGAAAAACAAAATTCACTAAGAATAATAAGTGTTAAAGATTTAGTTTGCGTTTTTTAACTATTGACAAGACTAAGTTCACCAACCCCCCCCCCCCAAGAGAATAAGTTTAAATTTTTCATCTGTTAATCAGTTTTTAATACTAAAACATTAACCCGTTGCCGTGATCGCCTTTTTTCTGTGGTTACGACAATGAAACCTTCGTATGACCGCGGTAAACTTTTGTACCGCCGGTGGAACCTTCGTTGCACGGTGGTGATGTAAGAAAATGTAAAATGTAAATTATTTATTGACAATATCAAACTTGACATGCTCGTGATCCTAAGGATTTTAATAATGATTTACAATCACGTATAATGTTATTGAATGGATTGAAAAATGGCAGCTCCAGATTGCACAAGAAAAATGTTTTTTTACACAATGGCGTCAAAAATCATGAACAGCAAAAATACATGAAAATAAATAATTAAAAAAGAAATATGAGAAACGGAGAATAATACATGCATGTTTTTTATGCATACGGTTGCATTTTTTCGAAAAATATGCAACCGTGTGCATGTGATTTTAGAAATCGGCAAACGGTTGCATGGAAAAACATGAAACCGTCTGGCAAATACGAAGACATACGAATAATTTTTAAAATCCCATGCAAACGGTTGCATGTAATTTCAAAGCACAGGTGTTTTCAATCTCAATTTCATCATGTGTTTTGAAATTACATGCAAACAATTGCATGGGATTTTGAAAATTATGCATAATTTTTAAAATCCCATGCAAACGGTTGCATGTAATTTGAAATTACATGCAAACTGTTGCATTGTTTTGAAATTACATGCAAACGGTTGCATGTGTTTTAAAATTACATGCAAACGGTTGCATGTGTTTAAAAATTACATGCAAACGGTTGCATGTGTTTAAAATTACATGCAAACGGTTGCATGGGATTTTGAAAATTATGCATAT
>JASAMX010033862.1:0-17619 GCA_030248175.1 Microlaimidae sp. YZB2_3
AAAACTTGATTATATTTAGCCAACAAAATATTAAATCAATATCATTGTGTAAATTAGGAGCTTAGCTACACAATAAAACTTAGTATAAAACAATTTTTAGGTTTAAAGAATTTACTAACTTCAATTTTTTAAAATAATTTAATTTATGTATAGGGTAATGCGTGTAATTTCAGCACTTTTTGGACATTTAAAAAAAAGTTTTTTGGCCATAACTTTTTTCAGTTTTGTTTTATCAAAAAGTTTTATATTACAAAGTTGTGTATTTTCTTATTCTGAACACACTGATATGCATAACAATTAACATCTACGTAAATTTCGTTTTATAATAGACGATATCGAAAATGGCCAGTTTGGAAAATTCGTTTGGTGCATTTAATTTCGGCACTTTTTTCTTCAGACTACAACTTTCTTGTTTTTAGGTCAATATTAATGTTTAATGGCTTATTTGAAAGTTGACTGCTACATTTACTGCCATATTGGTTATTTTTACTCTAATTTGTTTTTATTTGAGTGAAAAATTGAAAACTAAATTAAAGTACCGAAATTAAATGCATTTTCGAAAGTGCCGAAATTAAATGCACATTTTGCCCTTTTTCCTTCAAGAAGTTACTACAGCCAACGAAAAAATTGGTAGATGATGTTATGATTGTCCTTTTTTCTCCCAGTCATCTAGTCATCTAGTTTCTAACGAGCTATCAATCACTTCTCAATTCAAATTTGGGTCCAAGTTATGATAAGATATGTAATGAAAACTTGAAAAAGTGCCGAAATTAAATGCATGACCCTATACAAACTAAAGTTTTTTAAAGGATGATTAAAACTGGATTTTCAATTTTCAGTTAAGCATATCATGCTATATAGAAAGTTTATGTTATATATTTTTGCTTTAGTGTATATAGTGTCTAATGTTAGCTATACACTGATTTAATTATCATCTGAATATAATAAATATAATCTGAATCAACCGTGCCGTTGGCGAGATATGATCATCTGAAAATTTTTTTTTCTATTTTCAATCATTTTATGTTCTTTGGAGCTCCAAGATCTTGAGTGGAACTCCTTTAAGTATTATTGAGAATTATTAAGTAATTAATTATTAAGTATTATTGAGAATTTCATAAATAATATTAAACAGTAAATTCCATAAATTATTTTGTCAATTTTTTGTAAACTAAAAATTTTTCAAACTTTCAAAATAGGCTAAAAAACGCAAACCGAATAAATTAAAACGTATTTTAAGTTAAATAAGCTTGAAATAACTCATTTAAGGAAATAGCTCCGGAAAATGATATTAAATGGAAGAAATATCACTAATAAAAACCATAATTTTGAGCGGTCAATCAATAAGTTGTGCGTTAAAGAATGACGACATAAAAACTTTAAACAAAAAATTTAAAACATCTCGGTTACAACTAACTTAACACTTGTATTTATAAAACTTAAAACTTGTTCTATTCGAACTGGACATTCAATTGTTTTAGTGGAAAACTCTCAAACGAATCCACTCTTTTCAAGCGGTCAAATATTTTACATCGCCTTATTTCTAGGATGTTTAAGAATTAGATTATTTTAAAAAATTTATTGTAATTTTTTTTCTTGCATAAACGAAGTAGTAGGTTAACTGACTTAATTTCGGCCACCTTTTTTTATTTTTTTGAATAAGTTTTTTCTGGCTTTTTCAATCAAGCCAAAATTTGGCCTAAAAATCAAACAATAGCTATATTTGTTATTCCAGTGCAAAATTTGAATATTTCTGTTACACTTAAAAATCAGTGAAGGTTTAAACCTTTTTTTTAAAGTGGCCGAAGTTAAGGCGCGTGCCATTTATTTCGGCCACCTACAAAAAACTGGCCATAACTATTGCTTAAACGAACAATAAAAATTTCTAAAGGTTGCAAATTTACCCTTAGGTATTGTTCTTGGTACATATAACTTAATTTTTACCGTTTGCGAACTTTAATAGTTATAAGTAAGACTTAAATAATTATGCCAAAACCTTAAAAAAACCAAGTTTTAATAATTTGTATTTTTTGTTCAATTTTTATTTTTGGCTTAAAAAACGTCAAAACAAAGTCAAACGAGCAAAAAAATTCTTTCTAAATACGGTAGTACAATGATATTTAAAAACAGCAAAAAACGGCAGGTTCTTTCACCTAAATTTTCATGTGGCCGAAATTAACGGAATCTTAAAATGCGCAGTTAGTTAAACGCATTGCAAAATGATTTTGAAGAAAATATCAAAACATGAAAATTAACAACTTTCAGCCTTAAATAGAAGTTATTTTAAAGTTATAAAATTCTTCGTTCTAAATTTGATGCAGTTTAAACACAAAGCAAAAATTAGGAAAATCACAAAAAATTCACTTTTTGTATAAAAATGTTGATAATGTAGAATAACAAAAATAAAAAAATTTTGCAAAAACACGTTATTCAACATTAATCCAGTTACTTTTGTGCTAGTTCTTTTGTGTTTTAAAAATAAGCCAATTTTCTAACACCCTAAATCGGTGGCCGAAATTAAGGCATGGCCGAAATTAAGTCAGTTACCCTATATAGTTTTTTTGCTTTAAAAATGTTTAATTCATTATTGTTACCAAAATAACGTATTGGACCACATACAAAAAATATTTCCCCTTCAGGCTTTTCTCACGGTACGGGGTCTTTAGAGACGTAAGTAGGGATCTTGGAGCCGCCGGAAAAATTTTTATCTTTTTTAGGCTTTGCTTAGGCTTAGGAATAGGTTAGCGATGTTTATTTTTGGCTCCAAGTTCCCTTGGCTCCATCGACCCCTAACCTTCCTCACTAAATAAAGAGCCACGGAACCCAACAGTGTGAATACCAGTGGAAATTATGAATAGTTTAAACAAACATACGAAAAACTTAAAGTTTTAAAGGATTTTTATGATAAAAAATTCTATAAAAATTTGAAAAACAATTTATTATAAGACAACATAATTATATAAAAACTAAGATTAACACAAGCTTAACCGTATAGTATATAATTTTACCGTTTAGTTTTATGGCTAGAATAAACATATTTGAAAATAAAATCGATAATCTTACGTCAGTTTTACATAGGCAGTGAATAGAATGGGTTTAAAACTAAAAAAAACTTGATGCTTCAAAACAAAAAAAACTAGTAACAATTGTATCAAACATCTAAAGACAAACGGAGAAAATATAAAATAACAATTTAAAACATTTGTTATATGTTCAAAATTTGTTTGGTTCGTACAAATATTTTGGCTGTGAGCAACAAAACAGACAAGCTAAAATGCAGTAGAATTAGTCGCAGCTATATCTGTTTTGTTTAAATAACGACGCTCACCGGTTGTAATTTTAACGCGTGTCATATGGAAATGCAACTTTTTTTGCCGAACAAAAAACTAATCGCGCTGTGCTTTTCGCATTTAATTTTAACTTTATTTTGATACAATTAACAAAAAACAAAAATCAAAGAATAAATTAATTAAGATTAACAAAAAATATTTTAAATACTAATAATTATGATGATAAGCGTTGTTCTCATTTCAATAACAATTATTTTGCACGCTTTAAATTATAATAATTGTAAATTATTAGCGCTTTCAAAATCAAAAATGCGGATGCATTTGTATATCATTTACATTAAATGTAGATGATTAAAAAAATTTTTATAACAAATTTTGTTAAAAACTTTTATTATAAAAATAAGGCAAAGGATCTGTTAAAATGTTATAAAAGCGGTTTTAAAAGTAATTAAAACATTTTAAAATTGAAACAGTCTGGAATTTTGTCAAAAAATTTATTTAAGATTTAAAAACAAATTTAGAATTAAACAACTATGAACAATGCTAAAAACCAATTATAAAATAAAAATTGGCTTAATTTTTTTATTCAGAACAGATCAGTATTTATTTAAACAAAAATAATATTAAATTTCTTATTAAATAACGAACAATAAATTTTTTTTATTTATTTACAAAAAGATATTTAGAAGATGTTCTAAATGCAAAATAATAAAGATTAAATTCTACAAACTATGAAATTTTTTAAAAACTATAAACGTATTTTTAACTCTCAGATCAAAAATACAAATTATTATAATAAACAATTTTTTAATTTTAAGTAAATTTCAGCTTAACAGCTCAAAGAATGAGGTTCTGCAAATTCTATCTAGAAGAAAAAACACCTCTACCCACTTTCTTTGTCGAAACGAAGGCTGAAAATTTTTGGCAAAGAACGCATAGATGCAAAAAAAGTTCAAAAGCCGTCTGTCACTGATTTAAACGATTAATAAAAGACAAAACGAATCAGCCTTAGTGCCCGTTCAAACCTGTTCCCAGTTCCCAGATCCCAGTTCCCAGTTCCTAAAAATACTTAAAGCGGTGTTCCAACTTAGGCGCGAGTTTTTATCCCGGTAAACAAACAGGTGTGAACGGGGCGTTTTTAGGATTTGGGAATTGGGATCTGGGAACTGGGATCAGGTGTGAACGGGGCTTTAAGTGGTCTAGAGTAATCTGTACTGAACTCGATTCAGGCTTGAACGCTACGGTTCCTCCAATTCAGAGAACTGTTTTTAACAATCCATCTATCTATTTATACAACAATAAGTAATCTTAAATCTAATTTGTTCAAAAGGCGTGTTTTTGGTATAAAATTCATTTTTTGATCAAAATTTTATGTAAAATTCTATATTTAGTTTTTAATAGTAGTCTAAACAAATTTGATTGTCAAAATTTTTTATGATTTTGTCACTAAATATTTGATAAGTGCTGAAAAATATTGTATCACCTGCCTAATTTTCCAGACTAAATCTCCGGCTGATAGCCTTATCAAAAATATAAATACATGGTATAATATATTCTTCGATTTAACTTTTTATTTACACTACATTTTTTTTAATAGTCTGTAAAATGAGACACCAAAATAACGAGGCGAAATTTCTATTGAATTATTGCAATATGAGTTCCCTTATTGTAAAAAAATTATATATATGTAGCGGTATGTAGTAAAGCTGCTTACTACAATAAAATAACGGTACAAAATATAGAAACATAAAACAACTGGCATTTTATCAAAAAGCAAAATATTCTGCATGTAGTGTTGGGAATCAGAAATGATAAAACTTCATGTGATAAGCATCAAAACACAAAAAACAAACAAATAACCAATAATACTTAATTTTTTAATGTCTAATAATTGCGTTTATTTTTTGGCCAATCTTTGTTTTTTAAAAATAATTTTAATATTGTCCCATTATTCATTTATGAACAAATTGTACCAGCCAGGCCTAGTCTGATTTAATTTAAAATTTTGCGCTGGTAAAAAATTACATTTATAGTACATACGGGGCGCTACGAAATTAGTATATATAAAAGTTTTAAAAAACCAAGAAAATAAAAATTATTGTTTTATTTTTTAGTGAATGGGATCGAGGTATATAAACGAACAAAACATTTAGTTTTGAGTGATTTCCAATTGTGTATTTTCAAAAAGTGGATAATCCAATAAAAATATTTAACTCAATTTGATAACAAAATTCAACGTCAAAAAATTCAATTAGACAAGCGTTTGGCTTTCGAGAAAGCGTACAGTTTTTTTTCTTAAGCAATTTTAGATGCACGTTTTTTTAGGATTAAGATACCTTATTTAGATTATCCGCGTTTCATTATTCATTGTTTAGAAAATAAACGTTTCATTTAATAATTTTGTTTTATGTTTTAAACAGATTTAGGAAAAACATAAAATATTAATCTTTTGCGATTTTTGAAACCAAAAAGCGCGTCTGAAATGTAGAAATAAAAGGCGCCAGTGCTGCTCAATGTTAAATTTTGCGTCTTTTTTCGACATACACAGAGCAGCGAGACGCAATACACACTCCGCGTCTAAACAGTGGTAACAATCACTAAATTATTCTTTTAAAATTCCTGCATTTTTCGAAAATATTCAGTGTGAAACCGAAAAAACCTAAGCAAAACCAATTTAGCATAATATAAAATTAAAAAAAAATATTTTATATAAATAATTAGGGTAACTGACTTAATTTCGGCCACCTTTTTTTATTTTTTTGAATAAGTTTTTTCTGGCTTTTTCAATCAAGCCAAAATTTGGCCTAAAAATCAAACAATAGCTATATTTGTTATTCCAGTACAAATATTGAATATTTCTGTTACACTTAAAAATCAGTGAAGGTTTAAACTTTTTTTTTAAAGTGGCCGAAATTAAGGCGCGTGCCATTTATTTCGGCCACCTACAAAAAACTGGTCATAACTATTGCTTAAACGAACAATACAAATTTCTAAAGGTTGCAAATTTACCCTTAGGTATTGTTTTTGGTACATATAACTTTATTTTTCCCTTTTGCGAACTTTAATAGTTATTAGCAAGACTTTAAATAATTATGTCAAAACCTTAAAAAAACAAGTTTTAATTACTTGCATTTTTTGTTCAATTTTTATTTTTGGCTTAAAAACGTCAAAACAAAGTCAAACGAGCAAAAAAAATTCTTTATAAATACGGTAGTATAATGATATTTTAAAACAGCAAAAAACGACAGGTTCTTTCACCTAAATTTTAAGGTGGCCGAAATTAACGGAATCTTAAAATGCGCAGTTAGTTAAACGTATTGCGAATTAATTTTGAAGAAAATATCAAAACATGAAAATTAACAACTTTGAGCCTTAAATAAAAGATAATTTAAGGGTATATATTGCTTCGTTCTAAAAATTTGATGCAGTTTAAACACAAAGCAAAAATTAAGAAAATCATAAAAATTCACTTTTTGTATGAAAATGTTGATAATGCAGAATAACACAAATATAAAATTTGTGCAAAAACACTTTATTCAACATTCATCCAGTTACTTTTGTGCTAGTTCTTCTGTGTCTTAAAAATAAGCTAATTTTCTAACACCCTAAATTGGTGGCCGAAATTAAGGCGTGGCCGAAATTAAGTCAGTTACCCTACTGTTTCCGTTTGAAATTAAGACAAAAAAAGGTAAAAAAATTGCAATCCCATTAGTCAAAAACATTAAACAAGACTATTTGTCGTAACTTAATACGTAACCTTGATAATATAAAGAAAAGCCGTTAATGTTGTGCGCTTTACTATATCAGGAATAATAACAAATCCTGCTCTTGTTAATCAAGGCAAAAAAGGCATTAATTGGCCATGGTCACAAATCAAGTTATTATATATCACCGATCACCTAAAACGGAGCTTAAATTTCAGTTTCGTGCATAATTTGAATAAGACTTTTAAAAATAGGGCAAAATCATAAAACCAATTAAAGCTTACAACAAAAAACTTTTTTAGCAAGATTCAAGAATGATACCTTCAAAATTTTAGAAAAATGGCTATATGTTTTTTTAAGTTTTTATGTAATTTAAAATTTATCTTATTTATTGTGCACGTAGTGTGTTTGCACAAACTGCCCCCAATTTTTTATTTTTTAATGTTCGGAAACTATGTTGTATCGCATTTATTTGCTCTTCTTTTTTATGCAGATACTTAATAAAATCACAGTTCATGCCAAAAAAATACATTTCAGCTAATCACTCCAAAACATAGTTTTCAAATCTTGTTTAAGGGTTTACATCTCGCCGAGATATAATATCAATGCTCCCAAGATTATGATAAACTGATACTTAAAATACTGCCGTAAATAATTGACAATTGTTCAATGTCATTAATAGGTAGAATACAAAGCAATCCTGAGAGCACAATAGGTGGAATCAAAAGAGTCCGCTCCCGTTTTCCGCACAAGGCAAACATAAAAATAAGCCGCATTTTTTTTAAACATACCATGCAACAATGAAACTTATAGTAATATCATTATTTTTATTAATAAAATTTAAAAACTGTGTACAAAAATAGTTTTAAATTAGACAATGTAAAGTAGTTTTTAGAAAATTGTATAAAACACATAATAATTAAATTCAAACTCATAATAATTAAAGTCAAACTTATCATAATTAAATTCATGCGACATTTGTTTTTCACTTATCAAAAATTATGCTTTTAAAAAAAATTCGAAAAAAAAAATTGTTAACATTAAAACTAGTAGAAATTTGCTTAGGTCTTATTAAAAAATAAAGAACAAAAACCGAAAAAAAACTTTTAAAAACGTTAAAACTTTTAATAACGACCGCCTAAGCGTACTAAGCTTGTGAACATTAGAAACAAGCGTTTAACGTTATTGAATTAGCTTGTGAATTGATTTTTTCTTTTTACTTTTGTTCACCACATTTTTTTAAAAACAAATAGTCCGACATAAGCTTCCAATTTAGTTTTATAAATTCAAACATAAAATTTTGTGTCTCAACTAATAGTTTTTCCTATTGGATTTCAAATTACAACAGTAGAACGGAATTGTTAGCTTCTGGGAAAAATTCGTCTTAACTTTCAATCAATTTAAAAACAATTTATACATAGCTTAGCAGAACTACATCATGAATAAATATCTCATATTTCAATATAAATATAAAAATGATCTAAAAAGTTTTACACATATTTTACCATTATTCCGCGTTTAACGTTTAACGAAACAAGCGTTTAACGTTATTGAATTAGCTTGTGAATTGATTTTTTCTTTTTACTTTTGTTCACCACATTTTTTTAAAAACAAATAGTCCGACATAAGCTTCCAATTTAGTTTTATAAATTCAAACATAAAATTTTGTGTCTCAACTAATAGTTTTTTCTATTGGATTTCAAACTACAACAGTAGAACGGAATTGTTAGCTTCTGGGAAAAATTCGTCTTAACTTTCAATCAATTTAAAAACAATTTATACATAGCTTAGCAGAACTAAATCATGAATAATAATATCTCATATTTCAATATAAATATGAAAATGATCTAAAAAGTTTTACACATATTTTACCATTATTCCTGAAAAACATCAAAAATCAAAGCTACATGAACTTTTAGGTTAACAATAAACAGAAAAAGAAATGTAGCAGATTTTCTCTATTTTCTTAATATTGTTGATTAATAACAAAAAAAAAACGTAGTGTATTAAAAAAAATTTTATCTTTTTTTTGGAACCGTATTTCTCCTTACAGTCTTAAAAACTAAGACTTTAAACGATATTGTTTATGCAATGTATTTGAGATAAATCCAGTTAAATGACAGTATTAGAGATTTTTTTTAAAACTTTTACGCAACCACACTTGGACGCATTTATTTTGCTTATAAATCAATAACCAAGGCAGACACAGGTATTCTTATTCAAATTGTGAGACTTAATGATAAAATCTTATACAACAGGAACGTAAAATTTTGCTTATGAAAAAAATGTTCCTGTGGTAAAAAAATTATGTAAACAAGTGTCAAAACTTGAAATTTAAGTGTAATTTTAGTAAATTTCCAAAAATTCAGTGACTGCAATTTTTCTATCATAGTCTAGAACTTTAAAAGAGATTGACTGTGATCCATACAAAACCATGAAGAAATCAAATGTGATCCATAAAACTCTATGCAATTATTTTTTGTTGTAGATACCAGCATTATAATGTTAAAATTAATGAGTCATCAGGGAGATAAGGTAATAAAGATAAGATAATATTTTTAGCAAAATGCCGGTGTCAAGGGATACTCTTTCCCCCCTAAAAATTTTCCCCCTGGAAAAACTATCCCGGGATAGTTTTTCCCCCCGGAAAAACTATCCCGGGATATTCTTTCCCCCCTCGGTAAATTCTTTCCCCGGGGGAAAAAATATACCGGGATAGATTTTCCCCCATGATTTTTAATTTTAAAATCATATAAACTTAAAATTTTTAAAAATAATTTGAATAGCTGTACCTTTATTAGCTCAAATACTAATTTTTGTGTAATAAATTCCATTAAAACATGTTTACTCACGATTTTAATTTTGTTTGTAATTTTCTATTTTAGCGTTATAATGAGGGGGAAAGTTTTTACCGGTATAATCTTTCCCCCCCTCAAAAATTTGCATAAAGTTTTTAATATTAATTCTGCGCATTCTTCAAAAACACGTCATTAAATTAAAATGATTATTTTGTTATCATAATACTTTCATAAATTCATAAAATTATTGAAATAAAACCCATGAACTACCTTAACCGTTTTACACCTTAGTTTCCCTAAGCAAACTAAGCAAAACCTTAAAACCAAGCTAAAAGTCATAACAAACGAACAACAATATAAAAAAGAGGAGGGAAAAAATATCCCGGTTTTTAACCGGGATAGTCTTTCCGGGGGGAAAGAATTTACCAAGGGGGGAAAGAATTAACCGGTGTTTTAGCGGGATGTTTTTTCCGGGGGGAAAAACTATCCCGGCTTTTTACCGGGATAGATTTTCCGGGGGGAAAAAAGAAGGGGGGAAAAGATATCCCGCGACACCGGAACTTACTAAAGCATTACTTATAAATGCACTTTAAAAAAAAGCACTATTTAGTTAAATCAAGTAATAAAAAAAATTATTTTCTAGTAGTTGTCTTGTTGTGAACACTATTTTGAAAACAAATTTCATTTTTAAATTATCCACAGAGCTTTCCCAAAATATTATATAAAAAATTTCCAAACCATTTAGAACGATTTATTTTTAACAATCAGTCTCCAAACATTAACAATTTCAATGCATTCTTCATTGTTTCTCATTTCGACCAAATTTAAGATCTTGTGATTCTATTATTAATAAACGAACTGCACACAAACAAAAAATATTTTAAATTATATATTGTAAAAAGATATTTTAACGTGTAGTCAGCCAGCCACCTTAGACGAAGCATGCCACACAGCAGGCGTTTCTTCTACACAGCATAAAATTTACAATTTCATGGAATTTTATGGATTTAGCTCATTTTTTACCAATTTAAGAAATATATACCAAATTTAAAATTTTGCATTGGCTATTCAGGCTTCATGTTGACTAAATATTATTAACAGAGTTTTTCAATATACTGGTTTAACGATATCTGAAACCACTTTGCCATGTAAAGTGCATTAAAACTGCTTAAATCATAATAGTTCCACAATATTTGGCTCAGTTAGTGTTCCCTCATTAAAAAATATTAAACTAAGCCTAAAGTCTTCCAAGCTGACATTAAGTGCGTAACCGCTCTCCGTCAGGAAGAATTAAACAATAAAATGCGCGAGCGAAAAAAAAAATTAAAAAAAAAGTTTTCAGCGGTTATGTAACCAATCATTATTAAATGTGTCAGGTGTTTCTCTGCACGTGATATTTTATCAAAGAACGAGTGGTTACTTTACCACCAAGCTATTTTCACCCTGATGGAATTTATCTTTAATTAATTTTTTATTATTAATTATTTAGTGCTAAGCTATAGTCTGTTCAAAAATGTTTGAGACTAGCGACAAAACGTAAGCTTTAAAACGTTATATCTCAAGAACGGCCGAATGAATTAGAACAATAACTACATCAATGTGTAGCTTAGACTTTTAGCTATTATTTGAAATTAAAAGAAACTGATGTTCATCTATAACGCCATCATTACCGCCAATACGGTGAAAAGAACCGGGACCTCAAAAAATCAAAACTTTTTTATTACTGCGAGATAAGACACGCCACTTATTATGCTGTTAGCTCATACTTTTACGAGTTTTCCCTGAAATTTTGAGCACGATTGGAAATGTAAACTTTTTTCATGACGGTTTGAATGCGGTCAGCTTTCGCGTTTTTCCACCCATTTTTAGTATGGGAGCCCACTTAATGTTAAGAATGCTCGATGCACTTGGTGTGTGGCTAACACCAACGCAAGTTATACACCAAATGTGCGCCATTTTTTTACAGAATTTTTGAATTAAAATTTTTTTGGGGGATGACCCCCAGGGGAAAAACAGAGGTGCCCAAAATTTTTTTAAAAAAATTTTTTGTTGAAACCATTACAAACGTAAAATTAATCAACTAATGACGACTTTTTTTTAGTTTTATGTAAAAAAGCCTAATATGAAGCTTACAATAAGCATTTAAACATGCGAACTTTTTTTTCGTTGAAATACACGTTTGGCTGTGACGTATTCCGTAGGTAATGCGCTGTTAGAAATCTAAAATGAGTAACAGTCGCATATATGTTATAAATTTTTGGTAATAGTAACCATTATTACAGCACAACAGTCTTTGATTGTGTAAAATGCGATGTAGCGTGAAAATGCTGACTGGGAGGGAAAAAATATCTCGAATAAAAAATGCGTCAAAAATTCTGGAAAAAAATGCCGCACATTTGGTGAATAACTTGCGTTGGTGATACTAGCCACACCCAAAGAGCATCAAGCGTTCTTAACATTAAGTGGGCTCCCATATTAAAAATGGGTGGAAAAACGCGAAAGCCGACCGCATTCAAAACGTGATAAAGAAATTCATCGTTCCAATCGTGCTCTACTTTTCAGGAAAAACTCATAAAAGTATGAGCTAACAGCATAATAAGTGGCTTTTTTATCTCGCATTAATAAAAAAATTTTGATTTTTTGAGGCCCAGGTTTTTTTCATTGTATTAGTGGTAATGATGGCGTGATAAATGATCCTTACTTTTTTTTAATTTTAAATGATAGCTAAAAGTATAAACTACACATTGATATAGTTATTGTTCCAATTGGTTCGGTCGTTTTTGAGATACATAAAACGTTTTAAAGCTTACGTTTTGTCGCTGGTCTCAATCATTTTTGAACAGACTATAGTTGTCTTCTTTTAATATCGAAAGTTTGATGCTCAAAAACATATTAATTTTTGCCCAAAACAAAAATTTTCTTATAAATATAAATTAAACTGAAATTTATTAAAAGTTTTTTAACTGGGCTTAGAAATGTATTTACTTTTGGCCAAAATACCATCATTTAAAAGGATATATCAGTTTTTCCCCTTTTTTTCAAAAATGCCTTTCGTATTTTTGTTTAAAACCTTAAAGTTTTTTTTAGAAATCGCTAAAACCCGACGCAATATCAGATTTTTGGATTTTAATAGATTCGTTAATCTCGAAAAATAGTAACATTCAAAAATGATGATATTCAAGTGAAAATCAAATTTTTGAACTTTCGTTGCCGTGGGTCGGATTCCCTCCAAAACTCACAGCAATCAGTTTCGAATATGAGGTAGTTTTATAATTATGAGAGTATAAGCTTTCGATTAAGTAAAAAAATACAGTGACCCATTTCTGTATTTGCATTGTTTTGATATACTAGTGGATTACAATCACTCTTAAAATCTTATATCCCGTTTAATACAAAATAAATTAACAAATAAAAAAATAAAAAAAGTAAAAAATAACAAATAAAACTGAGATTTTTGTATTAAAAGACCAGGGGTGGTATGCTGAAGGTTTAATCCGACTTAAAGGTAATCTGAAATTAGCGATTGTCGACACACAGTAAACATACTAGCAGTATTGATTAGATAATCTAGTTTAACGAATTTAATCTGAGATTAAACTTAATCTCAGATTAAATCGTCACTAACTGGAGATTAAATTGTTAATTTATGCAAATTTTTAAACCACCTCCAGAGGTGGATTAAAAATTTGCGGGTTTTTCCTGCTAATCTCGAATTAATGACGATTTAATCTAAGATTAAGGCTATTAACTTCGATAACCTAGATTTTTCAATCAATACTGTTAGTATGTTTACTGTGTGTCGACAATCGCTAATCTCAGATTAATTTTAAGTCGGATTAAACCTTCAGCATACCACCCCGAAAACTTTCTTTATGGATAAAACTGAACAAAACAATTTTACATAGATGAAACCCACGACCCGTATTCTTTAAACATTTAACATTTCTTTATTAATTCAATTCAAAATAACGAAAGACGTGCAACTCCTGTATGAAAAACGACAACACCGTTCATTATAATAGCATACTTTCAGAATAGCCCATTGCCATTATTATGACAAACGCAGGTGTCAGTTTTTAGTAGTGATGTTCCCCTAAGCTCCGAGCTCCGGAGCTCCGAAGCAGAGCTCCGGTTTTAGGAGCTCCGGAGCTCCGCCCTATTTTTATACCAAGTTCTTGTATAATTAGAGAGCGATGGAATTAATTATTTTGTCAAAATTTTTTTGTAAACTAATTTTTTTCCAAAACTTATTTAAAACAATAAAAATAGTCCTACAAATACAGCTAGAGTCGTTTAAAATGTATTTCAAGTTCAAATAAGCTTCAAATCGCTTATTTAGGGGCGGAGCTCCGGAGCTCCGAAGCTCCCTCCCCTTTAAATGGTCGGAGCTCCGGAGCATGATATTGTAGTGTAGGAACATCACTAGTTTTTATACAGAAGTTAAAAATAAAATTCAAAATTTTTTTTTTGTTGTGTTTTGACTTTATTTGAATTGGCAAAAACAAATTCTAATTTAGTTCTGTTTCGCTCGAAAGTCAATTTATACAATTTTTTTCTATTACAGTTTTTAAGAATTTTTATAAATTGCGAAATTTATGAAAAAAAATAAAACAAAACGCGCCAAAAATAGTTGAGTTTAACACTTTATTCAATCGAAAAGTGTTTTCAAAAAAATTGTTTACAATAATACACCACATGCATACCACTTGTACGCACCAAAACGCGCGTATTGTGTACTACAAGAAGTTTACGTTTTATAAAATATATAGATTTCAAAATAAAGTAAATAACCTATTTTTTATTTTGAAATATCAGAGTTTTTTGTCAATAGATAAGCATTAGTGCTATATTCAGTTGATTTTATGTATATAGTTTTATTTTCTAACATAATTAAATTATGTTTAAATGAAAATCAATATTATACCAGAAGCGTATTTTTCTGGAATGTAGTCCCAGCACTATAGGGGTGGGTATTGTTTTTTTAATGTTGTAAAAATGTCTTAATACAAAAAAATTGTTCCATACAGCTTTAAACGTCTTATTTTGCTCAATTATGGTAAAAATGAAGCGTTCTTGTATTTTATCATGATTTAAATTTCATTTATAAATACTTTGGTATATAACTTTATATTAACAAAATTAGATTCAGTTTTTGGATAGTACTTTCACGCGTTAAAATGTCATTGCTATCATTCAAGCAACAAAATACTGTAAAATTTTACCAGAAAAAATTGAAAAAAACAATTCATTAACAAAAATTATCATAACAACTTGGTCACATAGCACAAACTTTTGTGGATTGCCACTCTTGCGCGCTTTATCGCTGCGAAAAGGAAGCTCTGATCAATTTATCCTTCCTAACAAAAAAGAATTAGCTTCAACCTGTTTTTGTTTGCTTATAAAGATATCATTTAGTTTTTTTTTCTCATTTTTTTTAAATATGATCGATTACAACATATAATACATTTATAAATCAATTTAGAACTAAAAAAAGTCCACGATTTGAAGAAAATATAGGGTATGCTTCTGTACGCTCGGTTTAGAATTTATTAGAAAAATATACTTAATTTATAAAAAAAAACACGCTTTTAGCTCGTTGTGAATCTTCTCAAATAATGTTAACTCTTTTTACATAAACCAAAGCGTTTAGTAGCTGAGAAACAATTTCTATATATATTGCCGATATTCTATTTCTGATACTGCAGGCATTTAAAATGTTTGCATAAGCAGAATTAGAGATTCCAGCAATAAAAGGTTTTTTACCACGAGGAATATGTGAGGAACACTATAAATGTTTCCAAAAAAAGCATTTCGTTTGGGGTCGACTTAAATCAATTTTATGCTAATTTTATGTCATGAAATTTTTATAACTAGTAGTATGTTATGCCATAAATAATTCAATTTTTTCTATTGATTAAACACCAAAAAAAGCCTTTTAGCAGCTCTTTATAGTTGCGGCACTGGTATTTTTTTTGAACAAAAAACAGGAAGATTTTAGAAAAATATGCATTTTATGCAATCTGCAAATAATGACGATACTATCATAACTTTAAAAAAGACACTATGGAAAAAAACAAACGGGAAGAATTTTATGATTGTTGATATATATCACGCAAATATTGCTTAATCGTAATAAAAACGAATTTGAGGGTATGTCTTCCAAACCGGGGAACATCCCATGAACCAGCAAATATTTTTATTTAGTAAATCGAAAATCCATACGCTTTTTTTTAAAAAAATCCTCTTTTTAGACAGTTTAAGTCGGTGACTAATAATGTAAAGACCGATCAAGGATTAAAATTTAAAAAAATCATGATTATTGTAAAATCTTGATTTGTAAATTCTTGATTTTGACCTGCATTTAAAAGATGTTAAATGAAATTTCAAAATTGTATTATTTTTTGGTTTAGATATAAACACTTTTTGACTAAAAATTAAATTCGAATTTTTAATAATTTTTGTGTTTATTAGAAATTTTCTCAAAAAAAGTGCAATTTTTTACAGTCTGTAAAGCATTAAAAATTGCATATAATATTCATCCATGTATATGTATTATATATTGGAAATTTGCAAAAATTGATTATTAATAAACAAATAAAACTAAACATTAATTTTTTTCACTGCAAAAATGTTGGTTTTTGTGAAAAAACCTATTTTTTAAGTGTATTTTTTTAATTTTGTTTATAAAACATATTTCGATAGACAATTTAGTAGCTAAAAAAGAGTATATTATATTTATTTTTTAAAGGCTCTTTATATTTTTAACAAAAATGATACTTTTTGAAAAGATTCAGAGAAAAGCGTAAAAAACGTTACCAACTCCGGTTTTTTTTACAATTTGGATTGGACAAAGTTATGATAGTATCGTCATTATTTGCATATCTTGATAAAATGCATATTTTTCTAAAATCTTCCTGTTTTTTGTTCAAAAAAATACCAGTGCCGCAACTATAAAGAGCTGCTAAAAGGCTTTTTTTGGTGTTTTTCTCAATCAATAGAAAAATTGAATTATTTATGGCATAATATACTACTAGTTATAAAAATTTCATGACATAAAATTAGCATAAAATTGATTTAAGTCGACCCCAAACGAAATGCTTTTTTGGAAACATTTATAGTGTTCCTCACATATTCCTCGTGGTAAAAAAACCTTTTATTGCTGGAATCTCTAATTCTGCTTATGCAAACATTTTAAATGCCTGCAGTATCAGAAATAGAATATCGGCAATATATATAGAAATTGTTTCTCAGCTACTAAACGCTTTGGTTTATGTAAAAAGAGTTAACATTATTTGAGAAGATCTCACAACTGAGCTGAAAGCGCGTGTTTTTTTTATAAATTAAGTATATTTTTCTAATAAATTCTAAACCGAGCGTACAGAAGCATACCCTATATTTTCTTCAAATCGTTGACTTTTTTTAGTTCTAAATTGATTTATAAATGTATTATATGTTGTAATGTATTATATTTTAAAAAATGAGAAAAAAAAACTAAATGATATCTTTAAAAGAACAAACAAAAACAGGTTGAAGCTAATTCTTTTTTTGTTAGGAAGGATAAATTGATCAGAGCTTCCTTTTCGCAGCGATAAAGCGCGCAAGAGTGGCAATCCACAAAAGTTTGTGCTATGTGACCAAGTTGTTATGATAAATTTTTGTTAACATAATTGTTTTTTTCAATTTTTTCTGGTAAAATTTTACAGTATTTTGTTGCTTGAATGATAGCAATGACATTTTAACGCGTGAAAGTACTATCCAAAAACTGAGTCTAATTTTGTTAATATAAAGTTACATACAGACATACGTAACTGAACGAAGTAGGTTACA
>JASAMX010033866.1:0-19464 GCA_030248175.1 Microlaimidae sp. YZB2_3
GAAGAATGCACGCTTTAATATTTTTAGGGAGATGTAACCGCTTCCGTTGTGTTGATGTTTTAAAAGTCGGACGCCCTATTAAGATGAGTAATATTCAGAAGTCAAGGGGCGATGAAGCAAAACTATTACTCAAGTCAAGTTTGTGAGGTGTGAGACTAGATATTAGTGTTGTAAAAAGCTATTTTTACTTTTACTTAAACTAATAAAAATAGTAGATTTTGGATTAATTTAACTTTTACTGGACGTTTAAATTTCACTTACTTTTACTTTACTCTTTCTCGATTTTTAAAATTTCAGTTACTTTTACCAAAAATATATAATATACCGAAAAATGTGCAACTCCTATATAAAAAAGTACAGAAAAGGTGGCCTTTATAATGAGCCTCTCCATTTAAATGACACTCTCCACTATAATGGCATAGTAGCCATTTTAATTCGGCGAGTTAAAATGGAGGACTATTATAATAGCCATTTATTTACTTAATTTCACTACATATATACTCACAAGTCTAATACTGTCCGGGCCGCCCGAGTTTTTGCGTGTTGGACAGTATTAAACCAACACGGGGAAACTCGTGCGGCCTGGACAGTATTAGACTTGTGAGTATATATGAGTGAAATTAAGTCAATAAATGGCTATTATAATAGCTTCCTCTCCATTTTAACTCGCCGAATTAAAATGGCTACTATGCCATTATAGTGGAGAGTGTCATTTAAATGGAGAGGCTCATTATAAAGGCCACCTTTTCTGTACTTTTTTATATAGGAGTTGCACATTTTTCGGTATATTATATATTTTTGCTTTTACTCGGATTTTTTCCCGAAAATAACTAAATTAATTTAATTTAATTTTAATTAATTTCAACGAGTAAATTCCTATGGCCTTGTTGTAAAATCAGTGGGAAAAGAAAGTTTTTTAAGCTGCTAACACGCTAATCACTATTTATTAAGCTTAAAAAACTTATTAGAATGAAAATTTATACATAAAATTAGTAAACTACTTTGGAACGAAGCTCTAGAGCTTCGAAGACCGGTGTTTTGCGTTTCTCCGTTTTAAAATTACTTTTATTATATTATTACTTATAGGTGCGGTGCAGAGTCAAACTTTTTGTCTTTGATTTTGATGATTTTTGTAAAAACCTTACCCACGCTCTCAATAGCCCACAAAAATTTTTTTCATTAAAATCTCTCCATTGGTTCAGGAGATAAGATTCCTCAAAAATGAATTTTTTCGACAATTCTGTACTTGAAAAATTACTCAATGGGTAAAAAAATTAAAGTTACAGGATATGCACTCATATGTACATATGAGTGTTAGGAAGAGGGTACATAACTACTAGCGCCAATCATATGTAGAGGGAAAATTGAGAAACAGCGAGCGACTAGTACATTTTACGGTTTAAAATATTTCAAATATTTATTGGTTTAAAATCTCGACCCCTTTTCTTCAAAATTTTTTAAATACTTTTTAAATAATGCAAAAGCAAAAGCAGTTTTTGGGGATTTTTAGTTTTTTGCCGCTTCGTAGGTACGGCGCTGCTGGCGCGCTTGTTTCCCAGTTTTTTAATGTTTCAATTACAGAAAATGCTTAATTTAAAAGTTTGGAATGGACTTTTTAAAATTAATTTTTAAGTTTTGAATAGTTTTACAAGCAAAACATTAAAAAAAAACTATGTAGGTTTAAAATTAGTTTAAAAGCACAAATTTCATCTTTATTTTTACTAATTCGAAATCACTGTTTAGGATAATACTATATTAGTGGTGATTTTAAACTATTGTGACGTTTAATTAAAAAACAAAAATTTATTTAGCACAAACTGATATATTACAGCACTTCAACGTAGTGAAACATATCATCGTGTAGCAATTTCTATCAAGTATAGGTTTAAACTTGAGAAACTAAGAAAGCTAAGATTTTTTTAAATTTTATTTTTTTCTTTTTGTACCCTCTCTCGTACAGTAAAAGACGCTTATTCTGAACTAGTCTATAGAAGATATATAGGCCGGTTCACACCGGAGTGGCAGTGGATAGTGAACGTTTGCATCATTACACCGTCATTGTTGCTGCGGTATTAAGGGTGTGCGCTGTGCGTCGCCTATCAGCTGCCAGGTCGGTATAAACGGCAAACTATAAATTCCACCGACAACGACACCGACACCGACACCGACCAAAATCTACCGTAATCCACCGTAATTTTTAGTATTATGCAAATTTTATCCTAAGCCTAACCTGCACATCAATATATTATTTGCGTAAATTTGAGGCGGTGTCGGTGTCGGTGGAATTTACAGTTTGCCGTGTGAACCGGCCTTAAAAATTTTGAATTTAAAAGATATAAACATTTCGCTTTAATACCTACATCGTAATAATAGTTTTTTAGAAAAATTAATTACTTATTGGTATTTGCAGCTTTTGTATAAAAAAACTCTGTGGGGTTTTTTTCAGACAATATAACTTCAAATTTGCAAATTGAAATGATGATTTTGACGCATTACGCACAAACGTTTATTTACAAAAATATCAATTTACATATCGCTAATTAAAAAAAAATTTACTGAAACCTCGAAAGAAATGTCACTTACTTGTTTATTTATTTTTGTTTTATTCAGTATAAATGAATCGTCAATATTTTTTTCTTTTTTTACTTATAAAAATCTTTACTAATTGACGTATTTTCTGCTGAAAAAAGTATTTTGCTTTTCAAAGCATTTAAGGCTTGAGAAAATACAGTTTTCGACGAAAAGGCGAAGGCTTGTCGCCAATAAGTTTTTTCATGCCTTATTTTTGTTAAGTTTGTTATCTTGCGTGGCACTTAAAGCCTTAAGATATAACTTAAAATCGTTGCAGGTTCGAGCTAGAAAATGCGAATTTTGAACTTTTTAAACAAAAATTCGGCTTAAATTCTGACTTAGGCTTAGGTTTGACAGGGAAATTCCACATTTGTAGCTCCATGTCCCCTTCCTGAGCTTCACGCTTCCCAAATCTTATGAAAGGTTTAGTTTTTGCTTTTTTTTATTTTGTGGTCCAAAATACATTATTGTGTTTTTTTTATTTTAGATGTCTTTTGAGTTTTTTTTTTTAATTTTAAACATAGGTTTTCATAATATTTTTAAATTTGCCCCATTGCTATGATACAATATGTCAAAAGTTGTTGCTTAACAGTTTTGGGTTTTACTTTTCGTTATTGAAAATTTATTCTTACGGTCACTCTTTTTTGTATTCGATTCTAATTATATTTTAATGTATAATGCATAATTTTTTGCGGTTTGTTTTCTGTTATTTATTCTAATCCTTTCACCCAAAAAAACCAACTACGAGAGATAACAGCGCATAACTCAAATACCCATCTACAAAATCGAAGCACGAATACTTTAAGCTCTAAGTATTAAAAGAC
The DNA here is from genome assembly GCA_030248175.1 of Microlaimidae sp. YZB2_3. Taxonomy (NCBI): domain Eukaryota; kingdom Metazoa; phylum Nematoda; class Chromadorea; order Desmodorida; family Microlaimidae; species Microlaimidae sp. YZB2_3. The sequence continues at coordinate 3,396 of JASAMX010033866.1, forward strand.
ACAACATGCTACACATCTACTAGAACGCGGAGAAAAAATATCGCATCATATACTCAAAAAATAATACTCAAGAATAATAGCGAAAAAAAGAATAGCAACAATATATTACATATACACCAGCATAATCAACTACACATCGAGGAGCTAAAACAACTAGCCGAAGAATAGTATATATATATATACAGCGACATTCTCGAATAAAACGACTCTAGACATATATTTATAGGCTAAACGATTGTCGATAGGCCGCACAACTGTAGCACGAATCAAAGACTGAACACGATAGGACTCTGACCTATGCGTAGCGCATCTAAACAAATATATACCCAGCTTACCGCCCACAGATCACAGAAAAATCGAACCACATAACATTACGCTATAGTCCACATCCATTTAACTAACCCACCCATCTCCACAACATATAAACAACACCAAACAACCAACACTACAACACACAACACATATATAAAAAAAAATTTTTATATATTATTTTTTATATTATGACAGCATGCTATTTTGTTGGGCATCTGTCGTATGAGTAAAATTCTAAGAAATTTCTTCAATCAAAAGGTAGTATGAATAAGGCTAAGAAATTATAAACAAGCTTATTCAAAATAAATATGTAATAAGTGTTATTTCTTATTTTAACTTATTATTCATCGTAATTTTATTGAAGACATGTGGCTTTGATTAACAAGCTATTTGATTACAAGTTACGTTTGGGATTACTAAAACCGAATCTTTTAAGAATTACATCTTCCTATTAAAAAAAACCAACCCACAGAAAGGTGACTAACTTCCTCCTGACTAAATTTTCCACGCGTCTAAAAATAATACCGTGTTGAAATTGGCCCGTTTTTGTATTTCCGCGAACTGATTGGTGATTTAGAGCGGTTGAAACCAATAAAGCTTAGAGCTGGAACTCGGAGCCGGAAGTTGAGATCTTGGAGCCGAAACTGTGGATTCACTAAAACATATTCCTATGTAAGCCTAAACCAAAAACCTAAATCCAAGCTTAAACCATTTTTTTTTACTTTCGGCTCCAAGTTTTTATTGTTGGCGGCTCCAGGTTTCCAAAATTTTTATGACGGCTGTAGGATTACGTAAAAAAGTATTCCTAAGTAAGATTAAATATTTTTTTGCTAATGGTTCTAAATACCCTGATTGGCGGATGAAATATCTTTAGCTAAAATTAATCGGTGATAAATTAACTGCTTCTAGCGAGTTATTTCCAGATTTATCGGCTTATAGAACTTTGTTGATTAATAAAGTTTATTAATATTTATCTTTTTTAGGTTCTTTGTATTTATAATAGCGTAAATCTACACCTCTACAGTGATGACTTAACCTGTAGAAAAACGTTTGGTTTGTTATAAAAAAAACTGGACCTATTGAATATAATGGATTAAGCAGTAATCCTTACCGATTGATAATGAACGCCATCATCACTTAACACCGGGGGGACCCGTTTGCCACCTCCGCGAGATGGTGTCTTTCGGTCCGCGGATCAACTTTCAGCAGGTTCGAAAGTCCCTCCCGCTCCTTCTCCTCTGCTATGTACTCGTCTTTTTTCTCCTGCTAGGTCGGGTCTACCGGAAGGACGAGGACGCGGAGGGATCCTCCGGACGCGGGTCTGCAGTCGGAAGCGGAAGCGGTGGCGCCCCGGGCCCGACCCGGCGGCGGCGCCCGACCCCCGCCCCCCTCCCGGCCGTCTCTTGGGACTACGAGTCCATGTTATTGGCCGCGGGGCGAGCGGAAGATCCGCGCAACGTCACGATTCTAATGTGGACGGAGTATTATCACAATAAGGACCTGACCGATCATATTCGTAACGAATCCCCGATTCCGCACTGGTGCAACGTAACTTTCGACCGGAAACGCCTGCCGGAAGCGGACGCCCTGGTAGGTCTATATTTAAGAAAACGGAGCTCCGGAGGAAGGAGCTCCAGAGCTTGGTAACTTTGGAACAAAAACGCTCGCCGGAAGCGGACGCGTTCCGGAGCTCCGGTTATTTAAAGCCAAACGAGCTCCGGAGCTTGTTCAATTTAAACCGGAAGTGATTCCTGGAGCCGAAGCGCTCCGGAGCTCCGGTTATTTAAATCGAAACGAGCTCCGGAGCTTGGTCACTTTAAACCGGAAATGATTCCTGGAGCCAAAGCGCTCCGGAGCTCCGGTTATTTAAATCGAAACGAGGTCCGGAGCTTGGTCACTTTCAACCGGAAATGATTCCTGGAGCCAAAGCGCTCCGGAGCTCCGGTTATTTAAAGCGAAACGAGGTCCGGAGCTTGGTCACTTTCAACCGGAAATGATTCCTGGAGCCAAAGCGCTCCGGAGCTCCGGTTATTTAAATCGAAACGAGCTCTGGAGCTTGTTCACTTTAAACCAAAAGTGATTCCTGGAGCCGAAGCGCTCCGGAACTCCGGTTATTTAAAGCAAAACGAGGTCCGGAGCTTGGTCACTTTTAATCAGAAGTGATTCCTGGAGCCGAAGCGCTCCGGAGCTCCTGCTATTTAAAGCGAAGAAACGCAGGAGTTTCGTCACTTGCGACAGGAGGCGCCTGCCGGAAGCGGACGCCCTGGTAGGCTTAACTTAATGAAGCGGAGCTCCGGAGCTTCGAAGGAAAAGCTCTGGAGCTTGGTCACTTTTAACTGAAAGCGCTTGCCAGAAATGGACGCGCTCCGGACCTCCGGGTATTTAAATTGGAAGGAGCTCCAGAGTTCTGTCAGATTTTCGACCCCAAGCGCTTCCTGTAAGCAATGTAATGTAATGTAAAATAATTTAATATTATTGAAATGTATCCATATGATTAACTTTGTATTTCTTTTTTATTATTTCAATTAGATTTAAAACGGTTTACGTTCTCAATAACACGTTATTTTTTATTTTTATTATTTAGTCTTGCAGTAATTCATTTTAGATCTAATCCATTGACGATAGCTGGAATAGATTAAAAATAACTCACTTCTTACATTTAATAAACGTTTTATCTGTGATTTTAATGACTAAATTTTGAAAGAAAAATTTTTTTGTGATATATCGTTTTTAATGAATACAAAAACAATAAAATCAATTAGATCCAAAAGTGACATAATATAATAATGTCTCTCTATATAATAACTGTCATAATATATAATTATAATAATCATAGTATTGATTACCTATCTTTTTAAATTTCAGGTGTTCCACATTCCCGGCAGCGATTTGAACCTAGACGATTTGCCGGAACGACGGTCGGACCAGCCGTGGGTCTTTTACATCCTCGAACCTCCTGTTTACATGGCGCGGGACCCGGAACCCCTCCGCGGTCTCTTCAACCGGACCATGTCTTTCCGCCTCGACTCCGACTACCCCTGCCCCTACGGCTATTTGCGACGTCGGACTCCGCCTTTAAGCCGCAATCCGTATTCGGCCGATTTGCTGGGTATCTCCCGGTCTCAGAAAACCGAGTTGGTCGCCTGGATGGTCAGCCATTGCGACACCGACAGCCGACGGGAACGCCTCGTCCGTCTAATGCGCCAGCATGGAAAAATCGATATTTACGGGCGCTGCGGGGATCTGACCTGCGATCCGGATGACGAAGAGGGCTGCTACCGCCTTTTAGGCACTAAGTATAAATTCTACCTGGCCTTCGAGAACTCCCTCTGCCGGGACTACATCACGGAGAAGTTCTCCAACGCCCTTCGCTACAACCTGGTTCCGGTTGTTTACGGTGGCGGCAATTACTCCGCGATTCTCCCGCACCCTCGCTCTTTCATAGACGCCTCCGACTTTCCGAACGCGAAAGCGCTCATGGACTACTTGCACTATCTGGACGGGAACGAGACGGCCTACGCGGAGTACTTCGATTGGAAGCGGTACTACCGAATGGAAATACGGCAAGGCTTCGCCGGTTTTCGCCGCATGTGCCACGCCATTCAAGTCGGCGACCATTTGCAATATCAGAACTACGAAAATATCGATCGATGGTGGACTAAAAAAGGGGAATGCCGATCTCCACCGCCTTCGTTCCCTATGGTCTTATCTGTCAAATAAAATTCGACTTTACTTACGGGAATTTGCATACAACTGTAATGCTGACTTCAAAACACTAGATAACGCCAAGTGGTCCCGTTATTGGGAATTTACAGGTTATATCGAATATATAAAAAAAATGCCGCAGTGCCTATCACCGCAAAATTTGTCAATATTCAGCAAACTACTACGCCATCTATATATCACTTGCCAAGCCAGCTTTTGAAATGTGAAATATACGACATTCCAGACTGGTGAATTGCCGCGGAAATTGCCACTTTTCACCAACTTCATTCCCTGTGGTTTTATCTGTGAAAGATTTGTGTTCAACTACCCAGTTAGAATTTTGTGTTTTATCTGTGAAAGAAGTTTAATTTCATTTTGTGTTCAACTAGCCAGTTAGAATTTTGTGTTTTATCTGTGAAAGAAGTTTAATTTGAATTTGAATTGAAATTTAATCACAGCTGCAGTCTTGTGGTTGGTCGCACGAGCAATGCGGTTTTAGGCTCAGGAGTTCGGCTTTTCACACTGCTGTGACTAGCTACAGTATTCTTGGTTAAGAAACAAACTGTGATATTATTCTTGTAAAATATTGTACGTCTCTGCTACCCCGAATTTTTTTTATTTCCACGTCTTATCAGTGAGCAACTGGGCCCTTTATTCAGAAATTTTGTACATATTTAATGATTGGAACAATACTATTTTTAAAAAAGATTTCTAACACTAGAAGTATTGAACACAAAATAATTTTTATTTATTGAAAAAACGCCACTACATAGATCAGTATACAACTTATTATGGCTCACAGTCCAAATTATCTATCATAATGCTTTAAATAATTTTTTTCATTTTAAAAAATTGACTAGATAATTTGCATAGAAAAGAAAAAAATTGAGATATCTCAGTGATTCCAGACAGTGGAAAATATATGTGCGGTGTACTCGATGCTTTTTTACAGTTCCATTTGCAGCATGACTACATATCGTTTGATACTTTTTGTTTTATTCTGAGTATTTGTGAGATTCGATGTAAAAATTGTCTGCTTGTGAGTTCTGATGGCCAGTGATTCGGGTGTATTATTATTGTATTTTTTATAATTTTTAATTTAAAAACATAAGATTGATTACAGTTTTAGAAAGTTAATAAAGATTTAATTTTACAAAGAATAATCATTTACAGATTTAAAATTTTATAAAAAATAACGTTTTAGAAAAACAACAGAATCAATAATATTGTGTTTGAAGTCAATGAAATTTTAAAAACTCTAAAACTTCAAAAAACAAAAGAAACTCCAATGTAAATTTTAAAAGAAAAACTACCATTATAATGAAGCTTCGCGGTTTCCGAAATTTCGAAGAACAAATCTATTTGTTTGCTAAGTTATTAAATAAATAAAGGTTATAATGCAAGATAATGTACTATTTTTATACTATATTAAAAAAACAATTTGTAATCTGTAACTTTTTGAAAACTTAGAAACAATCTTAGAGGAAAATAAACCCTGACTGATTTTGATTACTTGAATGACAGATTTAACAACAAAGCAATTAAAATATTTGACAAAAAGGATAAATATTAAAGTTCAAAAATTTTTTTTTATAAAATTGTTCATTTTTATTAGAAATATAGAAAATATTATAATACTATAAAAAATACTATAAAATATATAAACTAAATAAACTATAGAATAAATACTATAAAATAAATAAACTATAGAAAATACTATAAAATAAATCGCCTTTTTTCGGTCCAATTTTTAACCAAAAAAGTCAAAAATAATTTAAATTATTAACTTTTTAAAAGTCAAAAAAGACTATAAAAATTGCTGTATTGTTGCATGGGGGCGTTTAAAGACAAAAAATTTAAATAATTTAAATCAGCATATCTCGCTAACGAACAGTTGATTTTTGTGAAAACTTTAATAAATATATTTCATCTTATGATACGTCCAGAACTACATAATTCCTTACTTTACTACGCGTTCAGACCTGATAGCTAATTTTTTATCAAAATAATCATTTTAATCGCCTAAAATTGGCCATTTTTTATAATGGATACATAAAGGATACACCTGAAAAAGCAGCATACATAATTCTGCTCAGTATTTTTTTAAACGTCATCACAGCACAATTTTAATTGGTTCTATACTTCTGTCATGTCGTCAGATATTCTTACGAGGTGATTGAGATTTAAATCTTCTAAGATTTACCATGTTTTACTAAAAAAAGTGACAATTTTCTGCTCTTATCTGTGCTCTTCCTACAACGTATAACTCAAAAAACTGTATAACCCAAAAGAATATCCTTCCATACACTAATATTTTCACCATATGTTAAAAAACTCGCAAACACCATTTTCTTTCAAAACTCGGCTATTCGCCGTTTTTCTCTAGCTGCACGGTATTTTGTGCACACACATTTTCACTTTTTTTTATTGTCGTTAAAAACACAACTTTTTCTGCGCTTATGAACAAAAACACTGATGGGTACACCACAAGAAGACGTGTTCCAGAAAAAAGTCGCACGCACCTATGTATTCGCGTATTTTCTTAATAAAAAGTAAACATCAAAACAGACAGCTGTTGTTCAGGTAGTTTAGCGCCGCTACAAGTTCCATCTAAAAAACTATAAACCTGAAAGTCAAGAGTTGCAGCTGCACACGTGCATAGTTTTTTACTGTTTAGTTGGAAAGCAATGCATTTTAAAGGTTTCTAGGATAAACTATAAAAACTTGCACTTAGGCTTGCTTAATACATGCTTAAGTTTCAAGTGCGTGTCAGAATTAGCTCAGAATTGCTAAGCACTAAGAGCTGGTTGACAACGGAATGGCAAAAGACAAGTGACAAGTGACGCGCGCGTTTACATTACTACACTGTTGCTATGCAGTGTGAACGGTGTGTGCGATCGGTCACTTGTCAGCTGCCACTCCGGTGCGAACGAGTCTTAAGTTCCTTCAGCTAAAACACTTTTTTTTTTGCTGAAACACAAAGATTTTTTTTAAACGCGAGTATTATAAATAAGTTAAATTCGTTTATATTGAAAACTTTTCATAAAACTTCGAAAAAAAGCTTGGGTGTAGCCAACAGCTTAAGTTTTAAATTTTGTTTCAATTTCGATTAGTATTAAATAAAACGAACTATTTTTTTCAAAACAAAAATATCGGCTACGGTTTCGGTTTTTTTAACAATGATTTGTTTTCTAATCAAAGTTTATTTTCTAATTATAAAAATCAATATTTCAAAATAAAAATGATATTAATAGTTATTTTACTGCTTCTATGGTTTAGTTATATCTGACTGACCTAAACAAATTTATAAATTTGTTTAAAGACATGAGAGAACCAATTAAAATTGCACGGTTATCACGTTTTTTTAAACCAATTGGAACGCAGGGGCCTATTTTATAAAAATTTCTTGTAATTGATAATTAATAAACGCATATTTTTTCTTTGTATTTTCCATAAGAAATTATAAAATAAAATTGCGTTTAGAATTTAAACAATTACAAATTTATTATTTCCGTAACTTCCACAAATACGTACGTATTTTTTAATTAATAAAATAAGAGGAGATTAAATGCGTTTATGTTAATTTACAACGCAAAGATTTGTATAAAATAGGCCCCAGAATTTTTTTAATTTCCAATAATTTCACAAAAAATACAAAAATCATTTAACGTTAACGGTAACTATTATATATTTTGTTCCAAATTGCGCAATTTGAGACTTGTTGGACAATAAGATACTTAATCTTTGATATTAAACCGTTTTTGCTTAAATATTATACCGTTAATTTAACTTTTAATATTTCAAACTTTCAAATTTTTTTTGTTGAATAGTCGATGAAATACTGCAAATCATCGAAGTCAGTTAGGTTTGATTTCTCTATAAACTTTTAAACAATTATGGTGACTTATTTTCGTTTAGTTTTCTTTTTAATTTTACGCGTCCATAGTAGAATGCCACAAGGCAGCGTTTAAGGACCATTATTTTTATATTATGTATTTGTAAATGATTCACCTGAATGCCTACATAGGTGCACGTACTTTCGTCAAACTATTTGCTGATAATTCCAATCTTGTCTTGGCAATTGAAAATAGCATTACCACATATTGCCGAGACCCGGCCGATTGTGGTGTGGTTTTCACAGTACTACGCACTCAAATTTCACTTTAGAAACATATTTATGTTAGTTTATTTCGAAAAGCAATAAAACGCAAAGTCCAATGTATGATAATGCCTCAAAAATACAAGTTTTTTCCTTATTTCTTTTGTTTTATATGTTTTTATTTCCGTCATACTTTTTCCATTTGATAGTCGATCTATTATAAATTTATAATTTATAAGTCAAAACTATAATCAGGCAATATTTAAAATAAAGTTAGATTATTTTGTTCAGTGATTTAATCCAGAAATACTCATGTAGGATTATTTGGCAAACAATAGTCACTCAAATTACTTACGAAGCGCATATAAAGAACTTAAATCATAAAAATTAATTTTTATATGTTTACACAACCGATCTAATATTGAAAAGCTTCTATTCTGGCAAATCATTGTCAATTCCAAACAGAAAAAAATGGCATGGAGTTTGTAATTAATTTAAGCGCTTGAAGTGTATAACAGCAATAACAAACGTTAAATTTTATAAACATTGGGAAATCCTGACTAGTTTTGTTTTTACATTTTGAATATGGAACATGGAATACATGGAACCTCGCTAAATATTTAAACTTGTGCTAACATTAAAATTTGTGATAAAAAATTCGACTCAAGAGCCTTAAATGGGAAATTTTATTTAAAATCAATAAAAAAACCCGATAATTTTAGGTTCCTGGTTACAACCCCAACTTGGGTTTTAAGTTCGCGTGGTTCAAGTTTGTTTTTGTTCCAAGTTCCTAAATCAAAGTTTTTTTTCAAATACCAAACACTATTGAAAAAAAAAATTATGGTTGTATTACGAGTTCCTGTGTATGGAAATTCCAAGTATACGCATTTTAAACCGTGCGTGGTCGACAACCCTTTGGCGGAAAATTGCACTTCTATCGGGCTTCATTTCGACTTGTTAAAATTCGTCTTGGATCTGTTATTGATTAAACCGCCGTCGGAAAACATTACTTTTCAATTTCAAAAAGCCACCGGTTATGAAATAACCCGGTAAGGACGTGAAACAGTCTTATCTTTCTTTATTCAAGGGCCTGTTTTATAAAAACCCTATAAATTCTAATTTTACAAATCTTCGCCTATATGTTTAGTAAAATACACGATAAAAGTTTTTCGACTTGTAATCCAGGGGGAGTATCTCCGGTCAGTTCTCTTCGCTGATTGGTCGCAGCCACGTCATCTCCGTTGACTGATCAATATTGCCGTGTCATATATCCTCCACCATGTAATTTACAAAAAATAGGCGGAGATTTATTGTATTGTATTGTATTGTATTTTATTTTGACTAAGCAGGGACACACATAAGCAATAGACACATTGCACTGATTTGGAAAATGAAAATTTACAAACGTTTTTATGACATAGGCCCCAGAGCAGCCTTTTCAGGTCCTATTAGGCTCTAAGGGAAAACGCGTGGTCTTTTGTTTAGAATAAAAAAGATAGCTAGTTGTTAACCAAATAAATCAAAGTATAATTTAGAGCCACATAAATCAACTAATTATGTTTGGTTCAAACTCTTTTTTTATTTTTTTAAATATTTTGTATTTTTGTAAATTTGTCTATTTTGTAAAATATTATTATAAGCAAGATGACATAACATAACAAAACAAGATAGCAAGAGCATAAATCAAAGTCAATATTTTATAAATTTTTATTGGTTAGTATAAATTGCGCTAAGTCTTTTGACGTGATTATAGTTACCACATGGCCCTTGTGTTAATTCCCTGAAAAATAGACTGGCCAAACCAAACCTGGTTTGTCTTTATTCCACTAGTTCCGTTCCTCACTTATATTTTTCTATTTTTATAAGTGAGGAATAGATAGTAGATTTTGGAATTTTTCTTCCTTAAATCAATGTAAATACATAGGAGTCAACATAAAGCTTTGCCTGCATTCCTTAAAATACTAAAACCTTCCCTTTTGAATGGAAGTTGTTCAGTGTGAAAGATTTTTACAGAATTATGACGCTATAGAATTAATTTCAGCCATTGAGCACTTGGAAAAAATTGATCTCCAATGAACGTGGAGATTTTCAATTCTTAGCTCCTCCTACTTTTATTCCCACGGAGCAAAACGTATAGGCACCTTGCACTGGAACTCTGCTTATACATGAAGTATGGAATATACGTAAGCGTCACCATAATGGATAATTACCGTATCTACTACTTATCTTTCCTAGTATGCAGATTAACCGATCGAAATTTCGCGCGCTTTCGATCGGTTGATCTGCATACTACGAAAGATAAACAGGAGATACGGTAATTATCCATTACGGTGACGCTTATGTATATTAAATACTTCATGTATAAACAGAGTTCCAGTGCAAGGTGCCTATAGCCGTAAACCACGAATACTAAGCGCCATTTAAAGGTCTTTAAAATTCTAACGTTGTCGTCCTTAGCGGGATAAGTAAAAACCTAACGGCGCCAATTGATTTGGGGAAAATGACCGTGTTGGATCAGTTATATCACGGCTTTGCTGATCTTACTGCGCCTTATATGTCGCTGCAGGATCATCGCACCAAACTCTTCGGAACCATCGGTTACTTCGATAAATATCACAGAAGTTTCGCCTACAGATTCAAACGGGACAAGTCTCCCAGCATCGACATTCTCTCCGTGATGCCATCGTGGGAAAGCTACGCGATCACGATGGGAATGGGGTGTATGTTTTGTGTGTTGAGCGTAATTATCGATCGCAAAAGAACACAGAGCTGCACGTCAAAGGTGGTGGGAACTTTGAGCCTGAGTTTGCAACTAAGCTTAAGGTCTCTCCGGACAGTTTTTATTGCAGAGCGTTGAGAATTAAACCAATTGCAATAAACAGCAAAAATTACCCATTTTTATTTACACACAAATTATTTTTGAATTATTATACTTTTGGTTATTATAATATTTTAAGATATTCAAATGACGAAAATTTGACTAATTGGCGAAAAACAGACAACAAATCCTGTTTACAATAATAATATTTTTTGAATTTATGTGAAATAAATTTGTAAATTTTAAAAAAATAAAAAAAACATTATTAAAATCAAAAAAAAAAATTGTGGCCAAATCTGTTTTATGTGGGAATCGATCTCGGGAGCTTTCAAAAAGGGGACGATGCGCTAACCGACTACGCCACTGCTACCATGGGATGATGAGCTCTAAAAGCGATTTATAAACACACCCTCTGAAATAAATCGATAAAACGCACGACGCACGACAGAATTATTTATGGGTTAAAAAATACAAAAGATATTATGGCCCTCCAAAATTTATAATTTTCAATAGAAATATATTATCTGGAGCTTTAAATTTTACCAAATTAAATTAATTCGAAGTTTTAACGAAATTTTGAAAAAATTAACCCCAATTTTTCACGGAAAATTGTTATTAAACCATAAATACAACAATATTCAGTTTAATTTTTACGTACGTAAAAGAGGGTAACTGTGTCTCTCCATTGGAAGTATTTTTTAAATAAACAGTGTGCAGTAAATATTTTAAGGGTTTTAAAAAATTTCATTGCAATTTGATTTTTAATATCAATTATTTCAATTACTTACAATAATATAATGAATGTTCACTTTATAATCGTGATATTTCTGCCTTTTTAACACTCATATAAATTTTTTAGTGAAATATTACTGTATTTCACGAGGTCTCGTATGCCGAAAATCGCGATTTTCCATATTTAAGAAAACTGTCCGGAGAAACCTTAAGGACTGGTTCATACTGGAGTGACAAATGACAAATGACAACGCGTTCCACGGTCATTTACACCATTACAACGTCACTTCTTGTCGTTTACACCATTACAACCTCACTTCTGCGGTGTGAAGGCGTTGTCACTTCTACGGATGCATTGAGCAATAGATTTTAATTGTGAGCTGAGCATTGCTTAGTAGGGTAACTGACTTAATTTCGACCACGCCTTAATTTCGGCCATAATCTAGTGATATAGGAGTTTGATTTGTGGCAGTGTTTTCTTAAATAATTATATCTCGCCAACGAAGCAATCATTTTATGCAGAAATTCGATTAGTGTGTTAAAAAAAAAGAAATATTTCCACTCATTGTTGTAATTCTTTTATGAATTGATACTTTTGATTTTTTTTTAAATATTACCATGTGCTCCACAGTTTTGTAATATTTTTTTCGTCAAAATATTTTTTAAAAAAGTCAAAAAAATCGGACATTCTCTTTTACTAAGCAAATTTTGATGCAAAAATTTATAAAAAAACCAAAGTATTTAATTATGTTCATTTTGAAACCTTGATTGAAAATTTTTACAAAGTCTTTGTCGATATATTAGTGTTTTAGTAAAAAACTTGCGATTTTTACCTTTAACGGTTGACAAATTTTTGGCAGGAGAACAAAATGCTGAATTTCAGTCTTTTATAAAAATTTTTATTTAAATAAAAAAGTGTCAATTTTACGATTTTAAAATAATTTGTTTCGACAAAGTTTTTAACGAAAAAAACTCCAAACAGGTAATTTTATAAAATACCTGTCATGTTTGTTGAATGTTTTTTCGATTTCTACGTTTCACGAACAATGGGTAACAATCTCAGGGGTTTGTGTTTCAAGAAAACACTAATATTTCGAGAAATAATTCATTAAAATCAAAATAAATCAGGGTGTTAAAATAAAATTAAAAATATGACGCCTGTTCTTTTTTTATATTTTTATAACAAAACTTTTCGTAGAAAAGAAGACATTGTTCCAGGATAAAATTGTTGAAAGTCCCTATTTCGGTCTTTTTTAAATGGTCTATAGATATTTAAACAAAAACACAATTACCAATTTTTTGAGCGCAGAATAAAGTTTTGCCAAAAAATTGTCGAAATTGAAAACAAAAATTTTTTACTGCAGTTTTAAGTGGTTATTCTCACACCCAACTTCATTTTTAGAAAATGTGGCGGTTTTTTTAAATGAATGTGCAAAACCAACATATAAAATCAAGGGTAAAAACATATGCAATTTATCAAAAAATTGCCATTGCTTTTCGAATAGTCATTAAAATGGCACATCACTGTTAGTTGTGTCATATTAATGGTCTATTTTTTTATTAATTCGCTTAAAATAAAATGGATTTATTTATGTGAATTTAGATAAATTGAGTTTTTCCATTATTAAATTAAAAGATGCATTTTATTATAACTAGCGTAAATTAACAGAAAAATATAGCTTTAAAATAAGAATCTTATTTAAACGGATTGAAATTATGTGGTTATTAAGGCATATTCTAACGAGGTTTTTCTTCAGGAGTTACACATCTTTGGTAACTATAATTTTTTTTTTTAAATTTTTTAGGGTCAAGCTCACAATTAAGCTAATCAGCTTGGGCTAATTGAAGTGAGCTTTAGCTTGAGCCTGAGATTTATTGTGAGCTTGAGCTTAGTACTCACAATTAAATATATGTGAGTACCAATTGGTATTGAGCATTTGTGAGCAGCACAATGCATCCATAGTCTTTTCTCACTCTGGCATGAGCCGGCCTGAGTATTTTTAAAATTTTGCAGTTTTCCCTGCACTTAACGGTTGAACATACAATTCGAGAATTTCGACTTTTCACAAAATAAAAAAGTTTAATAGTCAGAAGAAAAGCGCCAAAGGCACTTATTATGTACTGGTATTACCAAGAATGCATAAGAGTAGAGAATGTCTGACTGCGTGCGGTAAACAGTTGTTCAAATTATACGTAGATTATTCCAGGGTGTAAATTTTTTATTAGGTAAAAAATCTACTACGACCTGTGGAATAATCTACAATTTGTAGAATAATCTACATGACAATTTTTTCACGTAATACTGGAGATTATTATAAATCAATGGAGAATCACGACGGTTACTTCAATGTACACAAAGGTCTCGAGAAGAATTGAAATAATTTGTATAAGACGGGAAAAAATGAGGAAGAAAAAAGTATTTACAACAGCTGTTTTTTTAAAATAATTGTTTATGTGCAAGATAACGGATGTTTAATTCTTATTTTCGTGTATTATTACCTTGTTTTTTTCGTTAACCAAAGTCATAAACAAATTATTTTCAAATATTCTCAAGACCTTTGTGTACATTGAATAACTGTCGTGATTCTTCATAAGAAGAAAGAAATATACATTAAAAGTACATAGAAAAATCAAAGTTTTTACAAAATACGTAAAGGTATTTTAGTGGGAAGACAAATAAAATTAGCTACAAAACAGTTTTTAAAATAGGACCACATGGTATAAAAATATACGGATTCAAAAACTAAAAATTCTATTCAAACTGTTTCAATTTTTAAATCCTCAAGTTTACCTTTTCCAGGTCCAACTTCCGGCTCTAAGTTCCCTCCACAATAGGCGGCAAAAATTTCGCGGAATATCACTTTGGCTATTTATGGCGTCGCCGCCGCCATAGTGTTGAACTATTCCAGCAGCGCTGTGATTCTGTTGTTCAACCGAGAAACTCTGGTCCAACCCCCCTATCGAAACACCCATGAAGTGCTGAAAGCCGTCCAGGAAGGGAAACTACATTGCCTGGCCACCGGGGCCGTGATCGCTGGTGAAATAAACGAAATCGCCAAATCTTACGGAAATCCGGACGTCGACTGTCGAGTTATAAAAAATCGCACCGCCGATAGCGTTCTGAAAACCATGAGCTTAAACGAGTACGACGACACCGTTCTGGTCGGAATCGAGTTCGACTTCGTATCGGCGGGTGCCGACGTTCAGATTCTGAACGACCCCAGCTATTGGCTGCTGACCGCGTACTATCGGAAATCCGCGGATTTCACGTTTCGAAGCGCGGACAGCGCGGATCGCCGGCTCATAGAGACGGAAACCGAGCGGTTGCGTCGGATTTACTTCCCAAAACGCACTTCTCTCGCCAAATTTTTTCGGTTTCGACCCGAAAAGCGGCCGCTGACTTGGAACCAAACCCGCTCGCTTTTTCTGTACTTGTTGTGTTTGTGCGCCGCGGGAATTCCGGTTCTATCGGCGGAATTTTTATGGAATCGTTTTGGTAACGACGAAATGCCGGATTGGAAATGTAAAGAAATAGACGAAACAGATGAAATTATTGGAAATTTATTGACGCGTGTAGATAAAAAAACTTTAATAGAGCTTATTGAAAAAAATCAAATTTAAACACTTTGAAAAAGATGAGGTATATATGTGTTGGAAATTCGAAATTCATTTGTATTAATAAATAATAGCGAAGGAACAATTATATGATGAAGCTATTAGTAATTGTTTAGTAATGTTGATTATTGAACTTGGTCTAAGTTATTGTTTTAGAATAAAATAGTTCATTATACTGGAAAAATTTTAAAATAAAAAGCGTCGTAATTATTATTTATTGAAGCAAAGTACAACTCTAAACCAACGCGAACAACTGACGATTGCTAAATTATGATCACAGACTAATGGCCATTGGAAATTGGTTTAAGGACCTATAAATAAATGGACAATGGAAAGTGTTATTTTTTACACATATTTTACAAATTTTAATGAAATACCGGTGATTAGATAATTGAGAGGAAAAATTTTAAAATAAAAAGCGTCATAATTATTATTTATTGAAGCAAAGTACAACTCTAAAAGTATACAATCCATTGTATAAACCAACGCGAACAAGTGACGATTGCCAAAATATGATCACTGACTAACGGCTGTTGGAAATTGGTTTAAGGACCTATAAATAAATAGAAAATACAAAGGGTTATTCTTTACACATATTTTACAGATTTTAATGAAATACCGGTGATTCGATAAGTAAGATATAAGTTTTTTTTTTTTTTAAATTAAACCTTTGCGATTGTTATCGGGCAAACTATAAATTCCACCGACACCGACACCGACTAAAATCTACCGTAATCTACCGTAAATTTTAGTATTATGAGCAATACGTAACTGAACGAGTACCACAT
>JASAMX010033867.1:0-16872 GCA_030248175.1 Microlaimidae sp. YZB2_3
TAGGTTTAAACTTAAGAAACTAAGAAAGCTTAGATTTTTTCAAAATTTATTTTTTTCTTTTTGTGTATCCTTTCTCGTACAGTAAAAGACGCTTATTCCGAATTAGTCTATAATACTAAAACTTGTTTGAAAATCGCTGCGCGGAAAAACCAGCAGAAAATGGCGAGTTTTTGCTAGAAAAGGCCCACAAAGTTGCGCATGTGTGATGCGCACGCATGTGCGCAAGTTTCTAGCAAAATTTTGGTCAAAAGTATAGTGTACAGTCGGACACTCTCTCGTGTTTATTTTCTTGTTATTATTAATGGTAACGTAGAATAAGTCAAAATAAACAAGTAACGTGTGTTTACGTTTGCATTTTAATTTGTACAAAAAATAGTGAATAAAATCTGGTTAAAAAATACATGCACTGATAAAAAATTTAAAATGATAACTTCAGGAAAATATTATAAAAACAAACATTCGTTTATCAACCGATTCGGTTAAGAGATCCAAATGCTTAAATTTTGTTAAAATAACCTACCCCATCGTAAAACGTCTACGACAAAGCCGGCGAAGTTCCCTATTTAGGGCTCCAAATCCTAAATTATGTGTTTATGTAATTAAAAAACAGAGTTTAATAACGTACCTCTTCGTAAACTGTCCAGGATAAGGCAGCCATAAACGCTCGGCGGAGAGCCCTAGGCACCAGTCCTCTGAATAATCCCATGAACCCGTAATGCTAAAAACCGTAAGTTAAAATATCACGCATATTGTCGATATTTTGCGCAATTTACGATATTTTTCTATGCAATCATAGACACCAGACGGCGTGAACATTAAACAAAATGTTTTAATTTTTTCTATCACGCTAAGAATTATTTGTTTTTTTTTTCGTTTACGTCAGTTGTTTCTGCATATGCATAAGGGTTCTCCCTGTTTTTCCTTTTGTTTGGTTTTCCACACCTTTGTTGTGATGCGATTCAACAAAACCCGACAAATACGCACAATCTAACTAGAGATGATGCTGTCTTTGGATGTCATTTTTTGACATCTGCGGATGAGAGTGCGGATTTGTGGAAATACAAATCCGCGGATGTCTATTTAATGCATTTTTACCATATAGTTTTTAGTTCTGAAGCGCATTTTACCCTTAATATTTTTAATATTAAAAAATAGCTAAAGAAACGCTAGTTTACGCAAAAAGCGTTTTTATTGCTTATTTTTTTTGCTTGCTTTTTATTGTTATTTTTGAGTTTTTATTACTAAAACACTCCTATCTGGAACTCAAAATTTTGGTTCGCAAGGGGTTGGAAATTTATAAAAAAATAACTCTGTTTTTTAGCTATACTGGAAAAATTTTGACAAAACAATTTTGTTTGCGCTGGAAAAATTTTGACAAAACAATTTTGTTTGCGCTCTTGTAACTTTTGAACGCGCCGCGATCAATATGCAAATATCTCGCGTTAAGGTCCTTGTATTTTTGGCTAACACCTTAAAAATTTTTTTCAAAAATTTTGGGGGTTAGCCCCAAAACCCCCGAAATTTAGGGTCAATTTTTTTAGGCCAAATTTCTAACTTTTTACCATATGAGTTCTTACGTCTAAAAATTTTTGTGCAGTCTGCCCACACTTTCCTGAGTTAAAAAATATATAATTTGTTAAGGGTAACCTACCTGGGTCGGGTACCTCGAGAGGTTAAGTGGGGTTAATTTTACGATTTTTGCTAAAAATCTTTGTATGGGGGACAGATAGTGCATATTTTGGCATCATGCTCAAAAACTGTTTGAGCCACAGGTTTGAGACCGGGGGAGGATTTATGCGGAATTTTAAGCTCTACATTTTGGTGATAGTCCCAAAAAAATTTTGTTGCCCTAAGG
Source organism: Microlaimidae sp. YZB2_3 (assembly GCA_030248175.1). Taxonomy (NCBI): domain Eukaryota; kingdom Metazoa; phylum Nematoda; class Chromadorea; order Desmodorida; family Microlaimidae; species Microlaimidae sp. YZB2_3. The sequence goes on from JASAMX010033867.1 coordinate 1,856, forward strand.
CACTGCAATGGCTGACTCCTAAAAATAAAACTTTTGACACAGCCCCTCTACATAGCCAAGTAATATATCATTTTAAAACTCTTGGCGTGCTGATTTCAAAAATATAAAAAAATTTGCTCTAAATGGCCGGTTAACCAAATTACAGACCCCTTTGTACCCCCAAAATTAGTAAGGGGTGATTTTTTCGTTTGTATTATTTATAACCGTGTTTATATTCGTTTGAAAGCTCTATGCGTGCTGAATTTAAAAATATTAATTTAAGGCTAAAATGTTTTATGGTTACCCGGTTACATACCACCAAAAACCCCCAAGCTTGAAAAATGATAATTTTGCCATTTTTTCATTTTAAGTGACGTGTTTATACTCATATGAAAGCTCTCGACGCAGTGATTTTAAAACTAATAGTTTTGTTTTAAATTTTCTTCAGTGGTTACTCAATTTTGCACCCATCAATGTACCACCTAAAATTCTTAAGAGGTGATTTTATTATAATATTATCATCAAGGGCGTAGCCAGGGGGGGGGGGTTGTAGGGGTGGCAACCCCCCCCCTTTTGGGTTGGCGGAGGTAAAAATTTGGGGGTCCGAAGAAAACAATTTTAAAAAATTTCCTCGCGCTTCGCTCCGCTCAGCGCTCGACATTTATATACCTTTTTACAACATTTAAGTGATGTTTTTAACGAATTTCAAAGACAATTTTAGAAAATTTTTTCGTGCTATCGCACGATTTTTAATGTTATACCTTTTTAAACCGGAAATTTTTCAAGTTTAACTTAAAAAAACAATGCAAATAACAACAAAAAGAATCACCTAGCGCGAAGCGCAAAAAATTTTACCCTTTTTTAATGTATTTTTTACGGTATTTTGAAAATTTGGAGTACAACCCCCTACAACCCCCCCTTTCGAAAAATTTGTATGGAGTACAACCCCCCCCTTTCCGAAATCCTGGCTACGCCCCTGACTATCATGTTTGAACTCATATTAAAGCTCTTGACACGCTGATGTCAAACAAATTATTTTCAACTCAACTTCAACCCAAAAATATATATTTCAACTCGATTCACTCAATGGTTACCATTTTTACAACCCACAATGTACCCCCAAAAATTTTTAGGGGTAATTTTTATATATTTATTGTAATACCGTCTTGTTTGTACTCATATCAAAGGTCTCGACACGCTGATCTCAAAAATATATTTAAAAGGGGGTATATTGGGGTTGTAAAAATGGTAACCATTGGGAGAATTGAGTTGGAAATAATATTTTTGAGATCAGCGTGTCGAAAGCTTTAATATGAGTATAAACAGGATGGTATTACAATCATAGATGAACACGGTCAAAAAGCTAGGGTGGGTGGGGGTGTTTACCTCGGGTAAATGAAATTTTAAAATCTAGGAGGGGGTCCTAAGGGGGGGGGGGTCGAACCCCCCCCCTAGCTTTCTAGGGGGGGTCGATCCGGGTGGAAGATTTCAAAACCTAGAGGGGGGTCAGGTGGGGTCTGATTTCCGAAAAAAAAAACTTTTAAACCATTAAATATTTAATAATAGTTTTTTTATAAAATATTACTATATTTTATTGAATAAAAAGCAATATTTAGGAAGTAAAAACATGAATTTGTGTTAAAAATTCACGTTTTTGCAATAAAATTTAGTATAAAAAAGTATTTACAATTTTCTCAGAAGGGGAGGGGGGGGGGGGTTAGATTTCAAAATCTAGAGGGGTGGTCAGGGATAAAAAATTTGAAAATTTGGGGGAGGGGGCTCCTTGATTTTTTTTCAAGGGGGGGGGGGGGCAAAATTTCGAGGCTAGGGGTGGGTGGACCCTACCCTACCCCCCTTGTTCATCTATGATTACAATAAATATATATAAAAATGACCCCCTAAAAATTTTAGGGGGTACCAACATTAAGGGTTGTAAAACTGGTAACCATTAGGTGAATTGAGTTGAAATTTATATTTTTGAAATCAGCGTGTCGAAAGCTTTAATATGAGTACCAACAAAACGGTATTATAATAAATATATAAAAATGACCCCCTAAAAATTTTTGGGGGTACATTATGGGTTGTAAAAATAGTAACCATTGGGTGAATCGAGTTGAAATTTATATTTTTGAGATCAGCGTGTCGAGAGCTTTAATATGAGTATAAACAAGACGGTATTACAATAAATATATAAAAATGACCCCATAAAAATTTTTGGCGGTACATATGGGTTATAAAATTGGTAACTATTGAGTAAATTGAGTTAAAATAATTTTTTGACATCAGCGTGTCGAGAGCTTTGATATGACTAAAACATGGTTCCCAGTATCCAGGCCTGCACGAGGTGGGAATGCAAAGCGAAGCGAAACAACACCTATCAACGCATCGCCTTCAAATCCGGACCAAGCCGAAACCAGTCAACTCCGGCACCTTTTTTTGACTAAAACATGATGGTATTATAATAAAATCACCTCTTAAAAATTTTAGGGGGTACATTGATGGGTGCAAAATTGGGTAACCACTGAAAAAAAATTTAAAAAAAACAATATATTTTTAAAATCAGTGCGTCGAGAGCTTTCATATGAGTATAAACACGTCACTTAAAATGAAAAAATGGCAAAAATACTAGTTTTCAAATTTGGGGTATTTGGGCTTTGGGGGTATGTAACCGGGTAACCATAAAAATTTTTTATCTAAAATTAATATTTTTGAAATCAGTACGCATAGAATTTTGAAACGAATATAAACACGGCTTATAAATAAATAATAAAAATAAAAAAATCACCCCTTACTAATTTTGGGGGTACAAATGGGTCTGTATTTTGGTTACCCGACCATTTAGAGCAAATTTTTTTAATATTTTTTAAATCAGCACACCAAGAGCTTTAAAATGATATATTACTCGCTTATGTAGAAGGGCTGTGTCAAAAGGTTTGTTTTTAGGGGTCACCCATTGCAGTGCCTTAGGGCATCAAAATTTTTTTGGGACTATCGCAAAAATGTTGAGCTTAAAATGCCGCATAAATCTTCCCCCGGTCTCAAACCTGTGGCTCAAACAGTGTTTGAGCATGATGCCAAAATATGCACTATCTGTCCCCCATTCAAAGATTTTTAGCAAAATTGACACCCTTTAACCTCTCGAATACCCGACCCAGGTAGGTTATCCGGGATAACCTACCGAATTTAACCTAACCTAATTTGTTAGGGATAACTTATCCCTAACAAATTATATATTTTTGAGCTCAGAAAAGTATGGGCAATCTACACAAAAATTTTTAGACGTAAGTACCAATATGGTAAAAAGTTAGAAATTCGGCCGAAAAAAATTGACACTAAATTTCAGGGATTTTGGGGCTAATCCTCCAAAATTTTTGAAAAATTTTTTTTCATGAGGTAGCCAAAAGTACAAGGACCTTAACGCGAGATATTTGCATATTGATCGCGGCGCGTTCAAAAGTTATACGAGCGCAAACAAATTTTTTTTGGTCAAATTTTTCCAGTATCGCTAAAAAACAGTGAGTAGGTAGGCAACTTTAGAAGTAAAGTATAAGTATTAAAAAAATCCTCGGATGTGAGTTTAGAAATCCTCGGATGCGGATGTTGGGCTGATCTTAATTTATGCGTCTTGGTTTGATGATAAATGGTTTTTGGGATATATACCTAAAAAAGGATATGGATGTCAGAAATATCAAAAAAATTTAGGGAGAGAAAGGCTATCCCTTTCTAAAATCATTATTTTTCCGCCTTTAGTACAAGAAGACTCACAATTCAACGAAATTCGCGCGTATCCTTGCATTTTAAAGGTTTTGATTGAGGTTTATAGGTGGACGTTCCTGGGTTTTTGGGAGGGGGGAAATCTATAGGAAAAGTTTGCGATGTGTATCCCCAATCCCAAATATTCCATTTTTAATACTAGGACCACCCAAAATTGCACGGGAGTATCTGGGCTATCCCCAAATTTCAGGGGAAGGGTTTCGGCAGTTTCGAGATTTCTGGGGTATAACCATCCATGCTTGCTTACCTATTGCCTTACGTCTGACGCGTATAACACTGTGTGCAGGAAGTTTGCACTCGTTGGACATGGCTGTGTAATTCTTCCCTTTGCGCTGGACCTCGTTATATTTTTGTCCTTATTATCCGAATAATTAAAATTCGAAGAAAGAATTTTACCCATATAGCTTTTTTTCTAAAAGCCATTTTACACAATACTGTTTTTTCAATTTTGAAAGAAAAAAAACGCTAATTTTAGATTAAAAAACTTTTGAGTTTTTTAGTTTAATATTTTTTATTGCTTAAAACACTCATTTTGAACTCAAAATTTTAAGTTTGGAGGTAGTTAGAAGTCATTTTGAAGACCATTTTTTCAATTTTTCAGATTTTGGGGGTTAACCTTTTCTCTCTACACATTTCTAATTTGAGGAGGGGTTAAACCTCCTTTTCAGAATTGGGGAGGGGGGGCGAATAGTCTTCGCCTTTACTTAGCCCATGTATAACTAGACGCCCCCCCAAAAAAATTTTTAGAGAGGCTGTACCTATGCATCCTACATTTGCCCCCCTTCCCTCTATTTCTTCCCCAATTCCCCCCCCCAGAAGATCCGTCCATCCGACCGCTCCCGAACCCCCGCGGGCTTCGCAGTTTTATAGACAGTTCCGGTTCTGGGTTTTGGATGTTTCGGGCAAAATTTGAAATTCCGGTTCCGGGGGTTCGGCAGTTCCGCCCTTCACTAATATAATAATCCCTTACATACCCGAGTGATAAAAGCGGCCGTTGAAATTGTTCCTCTGTGTCGCTGCGGGAGGAGTTGCATCCGGGTCTTGAGGACGTCGAACGGCTGAGTAACCAAACAGGCGCCTAGTCCCGCTGACATTCCAGCGGCGAATCGCATACTCGCCCACCAACCGTGGGAGGACAAGAAATCTAAAATAAATAAAAATAAAAAATAAAATACATAAAAGAAGAACTATCTATCAATCATTCCTGTTGCATCTTTATTTTTCATATAATTGTATTCTTCACGAATACGCCACTAAAATCAAAAGGTATCATAGGAAATTTTTATAAACAACGTAAACTATGGACCGCCTTTCTTTAGTTTCCCAGTGCAACCTGAACGAAGCCCAAAAACCAAACTAATCGTAGACCTGTGCACTTCCCCCCGGGATTTTATTGGGGGGGGGGCAATTCCAAAACGGGGGGCAAGCAGGGGGGAAAGTAAAAAAAGAGGAAAAAAAGAGAAAAAAGAAAGGAAAAGGAAAAAAAAGAGACAAAAAAGCGAAAATAAGGTAAAAATAGGTCTAATATAGTTTAAAATACATTGAAATAGGCTAAAAACTGCAAAAAAATTGCGATGATGGCGTCAAAATAGGTCAAAAATGGCGTCATAATTTTAGAGTACTTTTTCATTTTTTGGCGGGGGGGGGGAAATAAAACGAGGGGGGCAAATCCTCCAATAAAACGAGGGGGCATTTCCAGAGCACAGGTCTGAATCCGTATTATGATAATCGCATGTCCGCCCATCAAAGGTGGGAAAACAAAAAGTATGAAATAAATGAATTAAAATAAGGTATTTTTGAAGAAGACAGCGTCAAATTTATTTAGAAATTAGCACAAAAAACCTAATAAATAACCTAAACTATGGACGGTAAACCTTAAATTCCCTGCACATGAGAAAAATTCTACAATCAAACTAAATTATCGTGATAAGTTGTTATCTATTGGAGTGTTCTTCAAGAATGCCACGTGTAAAATTTTATAAAAATTACGGCGCATGGGACGCCCTGTTAACATTTTGGGAGGGGGGGGGGGGGGGTAACCTCATCAATGTTTTCCCATCCAACCCCGTATTTATTTACACCCAGTTTTGAAAATTTCGCTTCTCCCTCTCCTCTTAAAATACCCAGGTCCAGGTGGGCATTTTACAGAGTTTTGAAAACCTTTTGAACGGGAGCGATAAATCGAACAAAAAGAAAACAATAAAAAATTCTTACAAAAAAAAAAACAAAAACGAAACACTCTTCTTACCTGAAGGCAACAACCCGAGTTGATAGCGGTAGAAAAGGAGGTAGAGACCGGAGTAAGGCGCGTCTCTGAAGATCGTCGGCGTCAGTCCTGCGAACAACCCTTCAAAAACCTTAATAATGGTTGGCTTATATCGTTGCAGAAAATAAATAACAATTAGTGATATTCTTTTAAGCTCCGAAATTCGGAGCAAATGTCGGCGCTCCGCCCTATTTTTGTCACCAATTTCAAGAATAATTTATAAAAGCGATGCCATAAATTATTTTTTCCAAAAAATTTTGTATAACAAAAATTAAAATGGAGATAATAGAGTAAAGTAAAATATGTTTTAAAATTAAACAAGATTAAAACCGTTCATTTTAAAGGCCAAGCTACGAAGACCCCCTCCCCCGCTTTACACGGTCGGAGCTCTGGAGCATAATATTGGTCGGTAGGAAGATCACTAATAAAAATACGGAGGCGAAACCAGAGGGAAATAGAATACAGGGTCCACCCACTTAGTCCAAAAAAGAACTAGCCCAAAAATTTAGGGACCTCCTAAGACAAATTTTAAATAATGTTTACGCAACCCTCCATAATAGATAACTTTAAATTCTAGGAATTGACTTGACTCCGTTATATTTCACCCAGATGATCGGGTATGTTAAGTTTTTTGCATTATTGGTGGGAACAATTTTACCGTAAGTACAAACAGTAAAGCAAAATTCAGTAAATAAGGCTAATTAATTAAAGTTTGAAAACGCTTAACGCTGAAAATTTCGTGTTTGACACGCAATTAAATGTTGTACGGATTCAATGCCAAATTGATTGGTACGACGCGTAAAATGTTTAGTTAGGCGTCGATCGTGTCTTGGCGTGACCCAAAAACTGAAGAATAAAAAAATTTATGGTTACCAATGAATTGCTACTGCTACATTAATCAGTTTTATTATTTTTAATTTTACTCTTTTTTTACACAAACATTATTTTTATTAATAAAACAAAAACGAAATGTTGAATTGTAAAAAATTTTATGCATTTATTAACTACGACGAGACCTATCATATGCAGGGTCTCGCTTACAATACTTAAAACCCTAAAAATGGGGTATCAGTAAAATACCCCTAAAAATTTTTGGTACGCTCCCAAAATCTAGGAGGTTGTCCAATCCAACTATGATTATTATTGAAGTATTATTGCAGACCTGTGCACTGCCCCCCGTTGTTTTATTGGGGGGCAATTCCAAAACGGGGAGGGGCACGGGGGAGGCAAAGACAACTTTTTTTAAACGGGGGGGCAATAAAATAAAACGGGAGGCAAGCAGGGGAGAAAGAAAAAAAAGATAAAAAGGAGAAAAAACAGAAAAAAAGAACAGAAAAGAGAAAAAAAATTAAGGTAATATGTCTAAAATGGGTCTAAAATGTCTAAAAAGGCGAAATTAAGGTAAAATATCTAAAATGAACCTAAAAGGTCTAAAATGGCTTAAAATGCATTGAAATAGGCTAAAAACTGCAAAAAATTTCGCGATAATGGCGTCATAATAGGTCAAATTGGCGCCATAATTTAAGGGTGCTTTTTCACTTTTTGGCGGGGGCGGGGGGGGGGAAGGGGGTGGGAACAATAAAACGGGGGAGGGGCAAATCTTCCAATAAAGCGGTGGGGGGCATTTCCAGACCGTGCACAGGTCTGTTATTGCATTATAAATATAATGCAAATACCTCTGGGACTGGACTTACTGGCTGTCCTTTCTTATCCGGTCCCACCACGCCTCTATGACCGGGGTATTACCCCCCCCCCCCCCAAAAAAATTTTTTTTTGGTATATCCCTAAAATCCGGAGGCTGCCCATTTATGATCATTAAAGCAGACCTGTGCACGGTCTGAAAAATGCCCCCCCCTGTTTTTATTGGAGGATTTGCCCCCCCCCTTTCTCCTTTTTCCCTCCCCCCGCCAAAAAATGAAAAAGCACCCTAAAAATATGACGCCATTTTTGACCTATGATGACGCCATCATCCCCAGATTTTTGCAGTTTTTAGCCCTATTTACTTTATTTTAAGCCATTTTAGACCTATTTTTACCTTATTTCCGCTTTTTTTCTCCCTTTTTTTCCCTTTTTCCCTTCTTTTCTTCTTTTTTTCTCTTTTTTTTTTTCTTCTCTTTTTTTCCTTTCCCCCTGCTTGCCCCCCCCCCCGTTTTATTGCCCCCTTTTAAAGCCCCCCCCCCCCCCACCCGCCCGTTCCCCCCCCCCCCCCCCCCCCCCCACCCCCTTGGAATTGCCCCCCCCCCCGTTTTAACCCCGGGGGGGGCAGTGCACAGGTCTGATTAAAGTTAGAGTATTATCAGGTCTGTGCACTGTTTCCCCGGAGTTAATGTTGGGAATTCCAAAATAAAAAGGAGCACGGGAACGGGGGCAAATTTTTTCACGAAATGGGGGTGGGGCAATGAAAATAAAAAGGGGAATTACGAAAAGAAAAAAAATAAAGAAAACAAGAAAAAAAGACAAAAAAGGAGAAAAAAGAATAAAAAGACAAAAAAATAACGAAATTGAGATAAAAATAGGTCTAAAATAGCTAAATTGCGTATAAATATGCTAAAAGCTGCAAAAATTCCGCAAAAAATATGTCAAAAATGGTGCGCATAATTTTAGTATATTTTTCAGTTTTAAGCGGGATGGGGAATTAAAACGGAGGGCGGATTGAACAGTCACTAATAAAACGAGGGGTGGGGAATTTCCGGACCGTGCACATCACATATCTTATTATAAATAGGTTTAAGATAATAATTAATGCTGCCTACCTCTGGGCCCCGACTGGCGGAGTATGTTTTTAAGACCGTCCATCAGGCCTCTATGAGCGTGCAGGCGGCTCTCGAATTGGAGTTTGAGCACGGTGGCCGGTGACATAGCGGCGGCGGCCGCGGTCCGGCTCAGCCCGCCCAGCCATAAGTAGTCCCAGCCGCCCAGCCGTCCCCAGCGCCGATAGAAGAATTTCTGCAGATGGTGGAGATTCAGGAAATAGAGCGTCACACCCGGAACAACTCTTAGCAGACTCTAAAAAAACATGTTACTACACATATAAGTCAGACCTGTGCACTACCCCCCCCCCCGGGGGTTAAAACGGGGGGGGGCAATTCCAAAATGGGGGGGGGGGGGGGGGGGGCGATAAAACGGGGGGGGGGGGGCGAAACAGGGGGGAAAGAAAAAGAAGAAAAACAGGAGAAAAAAGAAGGGAAAAGGGACAAAAAGGGACAAAAAAAGCGAAAATAAGGTAAAAATAGGTCTAAAATGGCTTAAAATACATTGAAATAGGCTAAAAACTGCAAAAAATTCGCGATGATGGCGTCATCATATGTCAAAAATGGCGTCATAATTTTAGGGTACTTTAAAATGACTTCTAACTGCCTCCAAACTTAAGTTTTGAGGTCAAAATGAATGTTTTAAGCAATAAAAAGCTCAAAAATGCAATAAAAGGGCTTTTTGACCTAAAATTAGCGTTTTTTACCTATTTTTCCTTCAAAATCGAAAAACGATATGGGTAAAATGTACTCCAGAAAAAAACGATATGGGTATTTTGCGTTTCTCGGATTTTAACCCGCCTCCCTAATTTAGGGTTTAACCCCCCCACTTCAGACCAACTTGCCCATGTATGGTCAAGAGGGTCCGATTTTTTAACAAAGTTTTTTTAAATCAATAATTTCAGTGTTTTTTAGGCCTAAAAATGTATTTAAACATTGTTTTTAACTAAAAAACCATGTTTTTAACAGTAAATAAAAAATTATACTTCTAAATTGGTCGGGAGCATAGGTAGGAAGGGGGGCAGAGTGGGCTCAACCCCCCTAGCCTCGAAATTTTGGGACCCCCCTAGACGAAAATTTAAGGGCCCCCCCCCCCCCCAACTCCCCCCAAATTTCCAAATTTTTTACCCCTTAGGAGGGTGTCCGGCAAGACCCAAATTTTAAGGGGAGGTGTACCAAATATTTCCGCGCTGCCTTAAAATGGGCTCAAAACGCGTAAAAAAACGTAAAACAAACTTATAAATGCTTTAAAACTGTGTAAAATTGAAATAAGACCTTATTGCAACTTACAAATTGTATTTTTTAATTCTTTTATTACATAATGTGTTTATATATTCTTATAATTAGATTAGAAATTATAGTTTTTTTAATAATTACGTAATAATAGAATAATAATATTATTGTCTTGATTATAAACACAAGTATCGCAAACTTTTTAATCCATAATCTTATATTTAATTAAATATTATATACATACATGGGCGTAGCCAGGGGGGGTAGCGCCCCTTTTGGGTCGGCAAAGGGAAAAATGTGCCCCCCCTTTTGGGGTCGCCAACGCCCATAGGTGGGCAGCCTCTCGGATTTTGGGGGGGTATAGGGGGGGGTCAAATTTTAGGGGGGGTGTCCAGCAAGACCCAAATTTTGAGGGGGGGGTGTACCCAATATTTCCGCGCTGCCTTAAAATGAGCTTAAAACGCGTAAAAAAACGTAAAACAAGCTTATAAATGCTTTAAAACTGTGTAAGATTAAAATAAGACCTTATTGCAACTTATAAATTTTATTTTTTTAATTCTTTTAATAATAATGTGCAATGGCGCAGTCAGGATTTCATTTCAGGGGCGTCGGTCGGGGGGGGGGGGGGGGACAGGGTGGTCAACGCGGCGCGAAGCGCCGCCGCCTGCGCCGCGTAGCGGCGCCAGCCGACGCGAAGCGTCGGCCGGGGGGTCTGGGGGTTGTCCCCCCAGCCGCCGGAGGCGAAAATTTTTTAAAATATATACTAAAAACGGCTTAAAAATCGTCTCCTGGTGATCGCGTGAACATACATTTTACTTTTGTTTTTTTACCTAATTTTCTACATAATTTTCTGTGATCTTAAAAATTCAGTAAGGGGGGTTCGGGGGAACAATGCCTCCCGGAGGAGAAAATTTATAATTTGAGGCGCTAAAATACACTAGAAATTTTAATTCCAAATGATACTAATTACAAAATTTAAGGTTTTTTATAGCTATACTATACATTTATAACATGTGTTTAAAACGTTAAAAAAAGGATAATAGTGTTTATAGTAGTTTTATTAAACATGTATGCCTTAACTACTGAATGGGATAATCGATTTGCAATTGAAAAACTAAGATAAATTGCTAATTTAAACTGCCCGCGTAGCGGGGAAATTTAAACTGCCCGCGTAGCGGGGGAATTTAAAGGTAATAAAAGGTAATGAACGGGGAAATAAGGTAATAAACACTCCGCGCGAAGCGCGGAAAAATTTTTTAGTCCTTTTATAACACTTAAAAATTTTTCTTTGGGCGGCGAATTTGGGGGGGGGGTGTCCCCGACTACCCCAAATTTAAGGGGGGGTGTCAGCAAAATCCGAAATTTTGGGGGGGGGTATAACCCCCCCCCCCCTGCCCACCTATGGCAGACCCCCCTTTTTGCAGTGGCATGCCCAGGATTTCATTTCGGGGGGGGGGGGCAGTCTGGGGGCCGTATTAACTATGAAGGGGGGTTTGGGGGGCGGCCGCCCCCGGATATGTTGGGGGCGGGAGCCCCCCGGGGCCGGTAAAGAGGCGGTGCCCCGTGTAAGGGTGTCCGGGGAGCTGAATGGCCCCCGGGGGAGAAAATTTTTAATTTAAGGCGCTAAAATACACTTGAAATTTTAATTCCAGATGATACTTATTCCACAATTTAAGGTTTATTATATACACATATAAAACATGTGTTTAAAACGTTAAGGATAATAGTGTTTATAGTAGTTTTATTAAACTGTATACCTTAACTACTGAACGGGATAATCGATTTGTAATCGAAAAACTAAAATAAATTGTCAATTAACAATTAACTCTCCGCGCAAAGCGTGGAAAAATTTTTTTTTAGTCGTTTTATAACACTTAAAAATTTTTCTCCGGGAGGCGAATTTGGGGGGGGGTGTTCCTGGGTACCATACATGGGCACGGGGGGGTTGGGGGGGGGTTAACCCGATCTGAGAGGGGGTTAACCCCCCCCACTAAGAAGTGGGGGGGGGGGAGAAAAAGTTAACCCCCAATTTGGAAAATGGGAGAGAAAAAAAAATGTCTTTAAAATGACTTCTAACTGCCTCCAAACTTAAGTTTTAAGGTCAAAATGAATGTTTTAAGCAATAAAAAGCTCAAAAATGCAATAAAAAGGGCTTTTTGACCTAAAATTAGCGTTTTTTACCTATTTTTCCTTCAAAATCGAAAAACGATATGGGTAAAATGCACTCCAGAAAAAAAACGATATGGGTATTTTGCGTTTCTCGGATTAGCCCCCCCCCCTAATTTGGGGTTTAACCCCCCCCCCCACTCCCGGACCAACTTGCCCACTATGCCGGGTAGCCCAAATTTAGGGGGGGGGGGGTGTGCAGCAAAATCCGAAATTTTGGGGTCGGGTATAACCCCCCCCCCAACCCACCTATGCCTGGAGCCCCCCCCCCCCCTAAAAAATTTTGGCCTTCCACCCGGGGGTGGACCCCCCTAGCGCACCCGACCAAAAAAACCTATGGGTCCAGACCCCTCTTAGCTTTTTAGGGGGGGTGGACTCGGGGTGTGAAATTTTGAAATCTAGAAGGGGATCATGTGGGGTCCGGTGTCCAAAGCAAAACAGTTTTAAACCATAATAACTTTAATAATTGTTCTTTTTATAGGATAATACTAGATTTTATTCAATAAAAAGCGATATTCTGGTGTAAAAGGGTGTAAAAACATGAACATGTGTTAAAAATTCACGTTTTTGGAAGAAAATTTAGTATAAAAAAGTACCTAAAAATTTTCCCGAGGGGGAGGTGGGGGCATCAGATTTCAAATTCTAGAGGGGTCAGGGGTAAAAAATTTGGAAATTTGGGGGGAGTTGGGGGGGGGGCCGGTACAATTTTGGTCTAGGGGGGTCCCCAGAACTCGAGGCTAGGGGGGGGTTGAGCCCACCTCTGCCCCCCCCTTCTCTACCTATGCTCCCGACCAATTTAGAAGTATAATTTTTTATTTACTGTTAAAAACATGGAGTTTTGCATTTTTAAAAACAATGTTTAAATACATTTTTAGGCCTAAAAAACACTGAAATTATTGATTTAAAAAAACTTTGTTAAAAAATCGGACCCTCTTGACCATACATGGGCAAGTTGGTCTTAAGTTGGGGGGGGGGTTAAACCCTAAATTAGGGAGGCGGTAGAAATCCGAGAAACGCAAAATACCCATATCGTTTTTTTTTCTGGAGTAGTTTTTTTTTTCCATATCGTTTTTCGATTTTGAAGGAAAAATAGGTAAAAAACGCTAATTTTAGGTCAAAAAGCCCTTTTATTGCATTTTTGGAGTTTTTTATTGCTTAAAACATTCATTTTGACCTCAAAACTTAAGTTTGGAGGCAGTTAGAAGTCATTTTAAAGACAATTTTTTTCTTCAATTTTCCGAAATTCCCCCCGGGGGGGGGTTAACTCTTTCCCCACTCATAAGTCTTGGGGGGATTAGAAGGCATGTCTCAGAATTTGGGGGGGTTAACCCTCCCAACCCCCCCCCCGTGCCCATGTATGCCCTTGACCCCCTAAATTTAAAATCTCGCAATTGGGGTTGACCCCCCCCTAAAAAACCAGGGGGGGTCCGGCATCAGTGGGGTGCGAGTTGGGGGGGGGGTTAAACCCCAATTTGGGGTAGTTAAAATCCGAGAAACGCAAAATACCCATATCGTTTTTTTTCTGGAGTGCAAATTTCCCATATCGTTTGTCGATTTTGAAGGAAAAATAGGTAAAAACGCTAATTTTAGGTCAAAAAGCCCTTTTTCTGAGATTTTTTGGGCTTTTTACTGCTTAAAACACTCATTTTGAGCTCAAAACATAAGTTTGGGGGCAGTTAAAAGTCATTTTAAAGAGATTTGTTTTCTTCATTTTTCCAAAATTGGAGGAGGGTTAACTTTTCTCCCCCCACTCTATCAGTGGGGGGGGGGGGGGTTAAACCCCCCTTCTCAGAATTTGGGGGGGGGTTTGACCCCCGTACCCCCGTGCCCATGTATGGGTACCCAACCACCCTCCCAAAAAAAAATTTTTTGGTCTTCCAACCGTTGGTGACCCTCCCCCCTAGCGGACCTGACCAAAAACATCTATGACTTTAAATATCCCATTTATACATTTTTTAGGCCTAAATAGGCTGCTTTAGTATATAAAATTCAATATTAGATCTAAAAAACACTGAAATTATTGATTTAAAAAAATCTTTGTTAAAAAATCGGACCCCCTTGACGCTTGACCCCCCTAAATTTAAAATTTCGCACCCGGGATTGACATTGACCGCCCCCCGTAAAAAACCAGGGGGGTCCGGACCACCCCCCCCCCAAAAAAATTTTTTGGTCTTCCAACCGTTGGTGACCCTCTTCCCTAGCGGACCTGACCAAAAACATCTATGACTTTAAATATCCCATTTTTAGCGTTTTTAGTACTGGGACCTCCCAAATTTTAGGGGGATGTCCGGGGTAGGTACCCCAAAATTTTAGGGGGGGTGTCGATTATAAACAGGAGTTTGGGGGTATAACCCCCACCCTGCGGCTCCGCCCACCTATGGTTTGCACCACTGACCTTGCAGGAACACCTATGCTGTTTGTGTTCGTTAAATAGTAAGATCAATATCAGGCCTCTCATCAAATCTCTTATTGAAGACCTCGGAATGAGTAAACACTGTGCGCAGTGAACATTCTAGCGGTAAAGGTTGCCAACATGAGTCATTCATTACTATACAAAATACATTTAGCTTTAGAAATATAATCACTTTAATTTAACTTACAGGGGTTAAACCTTTCCATAATCCTGAAAAACCTTCCAGTTTTATGATATTTTTACCAGTTTCCGAAAACCCAGTACTAAAAAATATGAAAAAAACAATTAATCGAGCAATTTTCATCCAAAAACGGAATTTTAATTTTTATTTGCCAAACCAATTAAATAAAAAAATATCAATACAGAAAAAAATCATCAACCCCCCATGCTATTTCTATATTCTATAAACGTCTGAAAATTAAGAGAACAAGCAATA
>JASAMX010033868.1:0-33088 GCA_030248175.1 Microlaimidae sp. YZB2_3
TGATCAAGGCCACGTTTCTTTCAGCAAACAAACGTCTGGTAAAAGTACGTTGTACCTGTTCAATACAATCAATATCATTACATAAATATGAGGACCACACTGGAGTGCAGTATTCTGAAATGGGGCGCACATAAGAGCAATATGCTGAAAGTAGTGGTTATGAAATGAACTATGGTTATGGCTAAATAAATAACATGAAGATCTATCCAGCCATGTCTAGCGGTTGATTTTATAATTTTACGCATGGAAAAAATAACAACTAGTGGCCGAAATTAAAGCCTTGGCCGAATTTAAGTCAGAAACTCCACTTATTAATAATATTAAAGATTTTTTTTAAGTTTTGATTTTCGTATGGGTAAAATGCGTATCTGAACAAAACTTATGTAAGCATCTCTCGCGAACAGAATGGTCGATTTATACAA
This sequence comes from Microlaimidae sp. YZB2_3, assembly GCA_030248175.1. Classification (NCBI taxonomy): domain Eukaryota; kingdom Metazoa; phylum Nematoda; class Chromadorea; order Desmodorida; family Microlaimidae; species Microlaimidae sp. YZB2_3. The sequence continues at coordinate 423 of JASAMX010033868.1, forward strand.
TAGTTAGATCATTATATCGACTGGATCGTATACCCATACACAGATGTAAATAAAATATAATTGTTTTCGGGCGTTATCCTCAAGTTGATAAAACTTTATTAATGATGAACACGAATTACCAAATTTATTCACGTTCTCTAAGTATAGTTGGCGCGGTGCCGTGGGTTAAATTGCAGTGTGGCACCCCGCACCACCGATAATTACCGGCGCGTGGGGCGCCCCCCCCCCCCACGCGTATTATTATTTTTTAATAAATAAAACTTTGAATTAATTTTGTCATCAGTAATGCAAGAATTAAAAAAAGTACTCTGTTGTTTTTGCCGTTTTCCGCGCGGTTGAAGCAGATGGCGCTGGGAACTGGTTCCGTTTCTGCCACCAATTAAAACCGGTCTGCTTTTTTGTGCGGTTTTTATAAGGGGATGTTGGTTGTCTGCTCTGTACAATCCTTATTGTTGCCAAAAGGCTATTATTGTGCGGTTGGGAGTTTTTATTTGTCTATTTTTTAAATTTTTTATTTTGATCGATAAATCGATAACAAAGACCTAAATCAAAAAAGTGCTTCCTAAGAAAGTTGCGTTATTTCTTCTTCTTTCTTATGAGCCCATGTTTCTTTTTGATCAATCAGTAACGAATGAGGAATATCGCTTTTAAGGATGGAGCGTTGGAATAATAATAATAATAAGAAGAAGAAGGTTCTGAATTTCAAAAATTACCCACGTTCTCTAATAATGGTTGGCGCGGGCCACGGGACTAAATCGCCCCGTGGCGCTCCCGCGCCACCCATGATTGAAGTTATTCCACGTTGGTTGTAATTTTTTTATGTTGTATACTTTCACGTGTTTTTTGTTAAAATTGTTTCTCGTAAAAATTTTTAAGTATTTTTGCTGCCCGTTCTTGTCTCGCCGCCTTTTACTAATATCATTATGCAAAATACTCTTCGAGACCTTTCTCTACATTCCGAATTTCCGTCGTAATCTCTCATTTAAAAAAATTCTAAATTATCGATACATGTTTTATGTATTTTTCCAACATTTCAGGCGGAGTTAAAGCCTTAAGTGGTGGAAGACCGATCGTGCGGTCTGTGTAGCCTGGGCGGACGGGTTCAGGCTGCCCCCTATTTCTGTTGCGAGGTCACTTGCCTGCGTTAGCTCCGGAGCTCTGATTATTTAAAGGGGGAGTTTTTTTGATTTTTCGAAAATATTTAGGCGGAGTTAAAGCCTTAAGTGGTGGAAGACCAATCGTGCAATCTGTGTAGCCTGGGCGGACGGGTTCAGGCTGCCCCCTATTTCTGTTGCGAGGTCACTTGCCTGCGCTAGCTCCGGAGCTCTGATCATTTAAAGGGGGAGTTTTAATTATTGATGTTTCGAACATTTTTAGGCGGAGTTAAAGCCTTACGTGGTGGACGACCAATCTTGCGACCTGTGTAGCCTGGGCGGACGGGTTCAGGCTGCCCCCTATTTCTGTTGCGAGGTCACTTGCCTGCGCTAGCTCTGGAGCTCTGATCATTTAAAGGGGGAGTTTTAATTATTGATTATTCGAACATTTTTAGGCGGAGTTAAAGCCTTACGTGGTGGACGACCAATCTTGCGACCTGTGTAGCCTGGGCGGACGGAAATTCAGGCTGCCCCTGTATTTCTGTTGGCCAAAGTCACTTGCCTGCGCTAGCTCTGGAGCTGCTATTATGTTATGGGGGAGTTTTAATTATTGATTTTTCGAACATTTTTAGGCGGAGTTAAAGCCTTACGTGGTGAAGGACCAATCTTGCGACCTGTGTAGCCTGGGCGGACGGGTTCAGGCTGCCCCCTATTTCTGTTGCGAGGTCACTTGCCTGCGCTAGCTCTGAAGCTCTGATCATTTAAAAAGGGAGTTTTAATTATTGATTTTTCGAACATTTTTAGGCGGAGTTAAAGCCTTACGTGGTGGGCGACCAATCTTGCGACCTGTGTAGCCTGGGCGGACGGGTTCAGGCTGTCCCCTATTTCTGTTGCGAAGTCACTTGCCTGCGCTAGCTCCGGAGCTCTGATCATTTAAAGGGGGAGTTTTAATTATTGATTTTTCGAACATTTTTAGGCGGAGTTAAAGCCTTACGTGGTGGACGACCAATCTTGCGACCTGTGTAGCCTGGGCGGACGGGTTCAGGCTGCCCCCTATTTCTGTTGCGAGGTCACTTGCCTGCGCTAGCTCTGGAGCTCTGATCATTTAAAGGGGGAGTTTTAATTATTGATTTTTCGAACATTTTTAGGCGGAGTTAAAGCCTTACGTGGTGGACGACCAATCTTGCGACCTGTGTAGCCTGGGCGGACGGGTTCAGGCTGCCCCCTATTTCTGTTGCGAAGTCACTTGCCTGCGCTAGCTCCGGAGCTCTGATCATTTAAAGGGGGAGTTTTAATTATTGATTTTTCGAACATTTTTAGGCGGAGTTAAAGCCTTACGTGGTGGACGACCAATCTTGCGACCTGTGTAGCCTGGGCGGACGGGTTCAGGCTGCTCCCTATTTCTGTTGCGAGGTCACTTGCCTGCGCTAGCTCTGGAGCTCTGATCATTTAAAGGGGGAGTTTTAATTATTGATTTTTCGAACATTTTTAGGCGGAGTTAAAGCCTTACGTGGTGGACGACCAATCTTGCGACCTGTGTAGCCTGGGCGGACGGGTTCAGGCTGCCCCCTATTTCTGTTGCGAAGTCACTTGCCTGCGCTAGCTCCGGAGCTCTGATCATTTAAAGGGGGAGTTTTAATTATTGATTTTTCGAACATTTTTAGGCGGAGTTAAAGCCTTACGTGGTGGACGACCAATCTTGCGACCTGTGTAGCCTGGGCGGACGGGTTCAGGCTGCCCCCTATTTCTGTTGCGAGGTCACTTGCCTTCGTTACTTCTGCGAGGCGTGTTGGAATTGCGCCCACGCCCAGCCCGGCCTGGAGCAGCACCGGCCCCTGGTCAGGGACAGCTGGTTCTACCGCACCGTCTCCGCCCGCCACGCCAGCATCAAGAACCTGCCCATTAATACTGTTTAAATTTTATGAGTCCCAACGAGTGAGAAATAATTGGCATACAGCGTGTTTTAATTTGGATTAATAGGAAATTTTATTGCACAAGTCACAGTTATGACAATATTATTTGCGTACGCACGTCTGGATTTTTTAGTTCAACGGTCTAATGCAAATTAAAACACGGTGTATGCGATCTATTTCTGACGACGTTAGATTCATTTCCCGGATGTAATTATTAATTAAATTTTAAATAATTAATTAAATTTAATTTAATTAATCATTTCCTCACAAAAATACCACCGGCTTGGATTACATGCGCGAAGGTTTTTTTTAACTTCGAACGTGAGTTTTAAGCAAAAAAAGTCGTGAGTTTTTTTTTATTTTGGCTACACATCAGTTGTAAGCGACATTGTTTTTTGTGCAATAAGTGGACATTCACGTTGTTTTACTCCGACTGTTTAAAAATTTGCACGACTTTGCCCAGTCGGTTGATATTCAACGTTTTACACTGACTTTGATTAAAAATGTGCGCAGAAAAAGTCGGTTAGAAAAGATGTCCCTAGTTACGGACGTACATAGAATTAAAATCAGTCATATATGGGAATATTTAGATTGTCCAAGTTTTAAATTCAAATTGAAACGTTTAAAAATATTAATAAATACAAAATAAAAACAAAAATTTAAACTGCAGGTTTTTTTGGAAAGAAACAATTACCGGGAATTATTATGTAAAATTGACATTATGAAGTTGAATTTGGCACTAAAAATACGTGAATACCTTTGCTAAATTTGCGCAGCTCGTGTCAAAAATTTTAAAAGTGTTTTCTATCGTTGATTTATAATTGTACTAGTTTTTTATTGTTTAATTTGATTTTGTATCAGACAAAAATATTTTTTTACTAATTTTACTTACTTTTCGCCTTTATTGCCACAGGTGGACGAACGCTTTATTTTTATGTTTTTTTAATATTGGCATGGGTACATTTTAGGTATGCAATTATACTAGAAAAAATGTTAAAGTTAAATGTTAAGATTGATATAATACCAAATGTAAACAGTAAAAATCAAACTGATTGAACTAGTTTTTCAAGTATTATAAGTTTTTAAAATTAATATTGAATAGTGTTTTATTTACCAACGGTTTTGATGTTTCTTCCGTAAAGTTCAAATACAATTTAAACGAGAATTTTACGTTTAATAATTAAGAAAAATTTTGCAAGGCGAATTAACAACCAAATATATTAAATTATGGATACAAACACCGAAGTATTTTCTTTAGATCTTTTACAAAGTAAAAACAATTTGAAAATGCTTAATTAAATCAAGTTTTCAAATCAAGTTTTAAACTGCAAAAAATATCAGAAATTAACGACTTTTAACTGTCTTGGGTTTTAACATTGTTAATAATACAGTAGTTACAGAAAAATACAAAGTAAAGACGAAACAAAGTTTCCCAAGTTTTAAGCCTGATAACTTCGTCCAAAGTGTCCAAAGAACCGAGTTTAATTTTAAGCGAATTAAAAGTTGTTTTTTTTCATTTTTCGCGCAGTTTTGGTTTTTTGATCTAAAGAAAAAATATAAAAAGTTAAGAAATTAAGTTTTTTTTACAATATTCCCCAAAATCGTAAATTTGGTTTTTGTCCTTTAAACACTTGGACTAAATGTTGTGGGCTTTAAAATTAAGTTAGAAATTTTTTAAAATGTTTTTGTTAAACCTCGTTATTAATTTTTGCAAGTATAAAAATTTAGTTACGTTTTTTATTAATAATATTACATTCTTTTCGCGGGATATAAATGGCTTTTTGGGTTTTATTTAGGTTTTTGTAAAAAAACATATTGCATATTCCTTTTTTACTTGTATGTAATTTGTTTTTTCTTTTGAACCACTAAAAAAAGTTAAATAGATATTTATGTCCGCCCTAAAAATTGTATAACCAACAGTGAATATTCCGAATTATTATTTGTAAGTTAATACGAATAATTTCACGGTGTAATAAAAATTAGTTGGTATTATTTTTGAAAATGTTGACACAGAGATTTTTGTACAATTTAATAATAATAATTATACAATTTTTTGGGTATTGACGTATATATATTATTACTTAATTTTGGATTATAAATAGGTAGAACTGATTACTCATTTGCCAAATTTATGAATTTAGCAGTAATGTATAAGGTAATGAATATAAAAAAAGCAAATGAATATTTCCAATGTTTATATTAATGTCTAGTATTATGTAATGAATCTGTTATATTTTGTTTTCCGTTTTTTTATTGTAAGATCCATTAAAATTAATTTTGTTCGTAATCTTTGATTTTCCAAGTAAGGATCTCAGTTGTTATATTATGGTAAAACCGCTGCGTTAATACGTGTTTTTGGTAAAAATAAATTCGTATACTACCGAGTATCGACTTACACAATTTTTTTCCATAATTAATTTGAGTTTAACGGCGAACATAGTGATTTCTATATTGTTCATAGCTTACGTGAATAAAACTAAATTAAACTAAATTAAATTGTAACTAAATTAAAATATAAAAATAGCCGGACAATTATATCTTAATGGTATAAGTCGAGTAATAATCGAACAATTACCAAATTTTTAACGCTGGTCCTGTCACGTGAGTCATCAAATTTTCCGGGTGTAAATCGACCGAAATCAGGTAAAGAATAATTTGCATACGGGTCGGTTGAAAAATTTCGTTTTTAAGCTGTCGAAGAACTTTAAGTTTGTTGGAAAACCGCGCGAAAACTGCTGTACGTACTATTACTATAATAAACACGGAACCACCGACCAGCTGCGCGCCAATTACGCTTATGCAAATTATGTTGTACGTGACTTCGGTCGATTAAAAACCATCTTTCTGCAATCTATCCATTCGCAAGGGGAAATCAAAAAAGGAATTAGTTAACAGTTTAAAAAAAATATGCATAATTAGTAATTATAAAAAGCGCCTTTTAGTTACAGTTTTTATTATTGACTCTTTAGGTATTGAGTTATTGACGCTTTAAGTATTGAGTTGTTGACGCTTTAAGTATTGAGTTATTAAATTTGTTAAATACTGTTTGAAATAAATTTGTTTTTAAGGAAAATTTAAACAAGGATTACGTAGAACCCTTTGCGATTTTCGAAGCCAAAACGCGCGTCGGAAACGCGGAACAGAGAGCGCGCCAGTGCAGCTCGATGTTGAACAACTACTACTGCCGAACTCTGCCGTCATTGTACACTGAGAAACTGGGCGCGTTATTTTCACTCTGCCTATGAATGAAAACGCGATAAACACTCCGCATTGGCGAAAAATCCGGAATCTGGACGAGAAGTTTCAAATCGAGCTGCTCTGGCGCTTTTTCCACGTTTCGAACCCTTTTTGTTTACAAAAATCGCAAAGTGTTTAACTTTTACCTTGTGATTTTATCCAACTGGGCTTTCTTTTAGAAAATGTTGTTTTTAGAAATATATTTTATTCGCTGAGCGTTGCTTTTCTATATACAGATTTTTGTTTGTTTTTTTTTAACCCGGTGAAGACTGATACCAAAACTGCACCCTTATATAAAATATGATAAATAATAAAAATCCAATGATTTTATAAAATTAATGCTTATTTGAAAACAGTGAATAACGCAAAGTGAATAAAAAAAGGGAATGGACTAAGGATTGTGCATAAAGTCGACTTCCACTATCCCATTTTGATTTTCAACTAATAAAGATTTAATACTGGCGAAAACTTTCCTTTAATCTTGCTTAGAACATAAATATGGACACAGCTAAGCAAATCATTAAATGTAAGCAGGACTCAGGAAAATAAATAATGGGTATGACTGGTTAAACATCAGACAAGTTTTGTCTTGCCGGTTGCCAAGTACAAAAGTATAGACATGCATTTTGAACTGGGTAAAGGGGCAGATGAATGCAGACCAGTTAAAACTGGAATCAGTCCTTACTGGGTTCGAGAAATTGTAGTTCAGAGGTGTATATAATTCTAGTGTGTATTCTGCTATCAGCATTTAGGAGACGGATTTTACTTTGAACGACTTTTGCGGGCGTTTTGTTATACTTTGAATTTCAGTATAGTTATATGTAAAAAAAACTAGCTGGACTGACACCATTGCGATAGGAATTTTATCTGATTTGTCTTTTGCTTTTTATGACGTCCTTGAATTTGTTGTTGATTTTTTTAATATTTGAATTGCTCGTTTTTTCATTGTTGATTTTTAGTTGTTGACTTTTAGTTGTTGATTTACAGGATTTTTTAATTGTTGATTGTTATGTACACATAAAAGTTCCTTAAAACTGCATTATTTTTGCTTTCAATTTATAAGAATTTTGGTTTACTCCAATACAGTGTCCCACAAACGAAGCGAGAAAAATATTGCAAATTCTTAGACATCTGTAAAAGAATGTAAAATATTAGCTTGTAAAATTAAGCAGTATAACGTTTGCTTATGTTTATTAGTATTTGTTCATAAGGCAGACTTAAAACTACAATTGCTTTCTTCCAGTCAATACAGATTTATAGCCAGTTTCGCAAAAAATGTACTCTAATGCGCTTTTATTGTTTTTGCTAACAGATTTTCATATTTGTGAAACAAACGGCAAAACGCTTGACATTCCAGAAATTAATTCTAAGTTAAAGGTTCCTTTATTCGAAGGGGATATTCAAATTTCACCTGATCCAGAAGAGCTTTCGGTAAATATATGTATATTAAAGTTAAAAATCTAAATGTAAATAATTTTCTGAACAATTTATACAATAATGACGTTAAATATTTTCCCCGCCAAAGTACAACAAATAAGGGAATCATTGTTTTTCCTAGCAAAATAACAATATTCTTACTTTAGAAAAGTATTCATTGTTCAAGTCAAGTGAAGAAATAAAGAATAATAATTTTTAGATATTTTTTTGCCAGAACAAAATATTCTTCGTTTAAATTTTTAAGAAATTAACAGAGCATCATGATTGTGGTTTCGTTCTACAATTTGTGGGATCTGTTTCCACTAAACAGTTAACTGCTCTCTAAATTTACTTTGTAATTTTTTTGAACCGAAGCAATTAAAATTATTGTAATCTAAACAAATAATTGTTACTTTTTAACCAATTTACAAATTATTTTCTCGGTTCAAAATTCCAAAAACAGGCTTTTGGAAATCTACTAAGTAAATTTAAAGAGTGATTTAAATTTTATTCTTCAAGGGAATACGACATCTTACAGGCTGTTAAACGAAAAAAAAATTGTTTTATCCATAACAATTCGGAAATTTAGGTAACACCTGCAATTTGACATATTTCACAAGAAAAAAGATTAAAGTTCGATTTTGGTTGATAAAAAGCATTTTAAATCATTGAAACAAGGTGAAAAGTGTTTAAAACTAAAGCCTATTTGAAACGAGTTTTCAACCGTTATGTTCGCAGTGCTACCTGCATGTACTGCCGCAGCAAGTGCTAGTTACAAAATTTTTGGTTTTCATAAAGCTCGTTTCACTGCTGCAGAATATTCAGTACCGCAAGCATAACAGTGAGGAAAACTTTTGACAATCATTTTATATTACTGTTTTAAATGCATTAGAGGTTTTTTTAGATTCTAATATAAATTAACGTCTTGTAATCAATACTTTAAAAGTTGAGACAGAATATCATTTTAATAATAAATCTTAATGATATTTAAATCAAAACACAATCAAAGCACACGCAAGCACATTCGAAAGGTTAAGCAGCCTAAGCAAAAACGCAAGTTCAAGTACAACAAAAGAGCAATAATTAAAAATGATACGTAGCGCTTAAAGAAAGAAAAAAACTTGTTTTTTTGTTTTGGATTTTTAAAGGAAAAGACTATTTAACTACATACATTTCTCAACCTAGGTGTTCCAATTAGAGCACGCCCTGAATAAAATAGCGCGCCTAAACTGCGACTTTTGAGGGCTTTAATCAGGGACCTATCTGTTTCTGAAAAAAATAACGGCCTAATTACGGCGTGTAATGACCCCAATGTTATGTTACGCCATAATTCAGATTGAGATTGGGGCTCTTTTAATTAGTGCAATTATACGCCGAAAACAAGGCTGTTTTAATTAGTGCAGTAATACGCTCCAATTAGGAGCGATTAGGGCTCTGATTAGTTTTTGAGTATATAATATATTTTTAATATATACTCATGCGTTTTTCTTTTACGTTTAGTCGTTTTAGTTACGGTTTAGCAGCGTTCAAAATAAAATCCGTCTAAAAATAGACGTTGGAGTTTCTAAAGCACATTTTCGTTACTAAAATGAGAGGCGAACACTAATCATGGGATTCTATGATGGTCGCTTCTGATTTATGGAAGCTGAGGCCAGAGTTGTTGGCCGCCCAAAACTGCCGATTAAACCGACATTTTTTCATTAGATTAGCAACCTTTGTTAGTATTTGTGGTAGACTAGATATGATCAAAAATAATAATTAATCGCCGATAAACTAAACTAAAATATTGAGCCTAAAGTTATTCATAGTTAGAACCGAAATGCAAGAACCGAGCATGATAACAAATACTTGTGGCCCAATGGAATTATCCCTTACGAACTAGATCCTGACGATTTTGGTAAGTGGTGTTTTTTTACAGTTTGTGAATGTATTTTTCTAAATATAACAAAATATGGGAGTTTATTATATTTATACCGATTTAAACATACTGACATATCGTCTTTACTCTGACACAAAGAGTCACAATCAGTATAAAATTAACGTGACTCTGACTCATTTTGTTTATATTAATAGTGTGTTTAGATATAAAAAGAGTCACAGTTACCAGTATTTTACGACGCTTCTGACTCATTGTGTCGGAGTAACGACGATATTCAAACGTGACCAACCCAATACAAAGCATCATTTTACGTTAGAAACTTTTCAGTATTCTAGTAAATTTTCCGGACATTTAGTTTGTGTTCACCAAATTATTTTGAGCCTTCATGCAGGTTTTATGGGAGTACAAATTAGTTTTTAAACTTTTAGTTTTAGTTTCTCTCAGTTTATTGAATCGAAAATTTTGAAGTTTCGCCAGTGTCAATCAATATGGTTAATTTACACTAAATTACAAACGAAATTTTACCAAATAGCTCCTAACTAGACAAAAGTGCGTGCGCAAAATGGCCCGTAACAGACACAGCGGGCTATGTAACGCCGTTTGCGCCGCTCATACGTTGTACTCTATTTCCAGCCAAGCCCTGCGGCGCTCCCCTGCGCCGCGGAACCAATCAGCGTTGAGAACGGCCTCCCCGAAGGGGGCGGTCAGCCATTCGAACGTTAACCGATCCCCGGATAGTGGTTCGTCAAACGGCTCGCAGCACACCTCGATCAATACCTAAAAAAATCAATCAATTTTTATTAAAGTTACTAGAAAAGAGTGGGCCCTTCTCAGCCCTCTCATTTCAACCTAGATAGTTTTAGGCGATATTAAAAACTCTTATAATGAATTTTCATTAAAATATTGTTTTAATAAAAATACATTATATTTTTGTAGTCTTCTCAAGATAACTGTATCTTTTGATAATTCAAACGGCTTGCAGAACACTTCGATCGGGACCTAAAAACTTTTTTTACTAAAATGTCAACAAAAAAAAACGATTTTTTTAAGTGTTCTAAAAATAACTGCGTCTCTCGAGATTTCAAAGATTAGGTATATTATTATGACTTCCGGAAATATGAGGCTGAATAAATCAAGTGCCTAAAAGGTAATTGCAAAACAATTAGCTATTTTTAGCTTTTGGCTGAAATATGGGAGATATAACACTTAAACCAGTAATCTCCAGCCTCAGCATATCTCATGGATAGAAGTACTGTGTTACACCATCACCCAAGGCTTCACATTAGAACTTGTATTTATAAGGCGTCATATTTTTGAAAAATCATCACAACGGAAGTTGTTAATTATTAATATAATAGATCTTCTACTTCTAACGCGCATCACCCTTAAGAAATTCCGGACAAATTAAATTCATAGTTTTAATGTCCTCTTTTAGGGTTAATTGTTTATTGTTAAGTTTTTTGTACATTTTAAAATTCATCGGGCTCAATTGCTTAAAGGTGCTTTGTCTTGCTTTGCTTTGCTTAAACCTTTGTCCCCAATAGCCCACAAAAGTTTTTTCAACAAAATATCTCCAGTGGTTTAGGAGTTATGACCAACCGAAAATGACGTTTTTCGACAATTCTGTACGTGAAAGATAACTCAATGGGTATAATGATTTACGTTAAAAATTATACACTCAAAGATAGCGGGTACGTTCTAATTTAATTTCATACCTTGATCGTTAAGATTGGTGCAGTATTGGTCGAAATATTGCGTTTCCCGTACAAAAAAACCCGCGATTTTTTTGTTAAAAACGCCAAACCATGGCAGTGATTTGATGAAGTTTGCCCAACCTTTTTTCTTCATTTCGCGTTTTTAGCAACAAAATCAAAGATTGTTTGTACGAGAAACGTAATATCTCGATAAATACTGCTTTAATTTTAACGATAAAAGTATCAAATTAAAGTAGAAAGTAGCCGCTTTCTTGGAGTGCATAACTTTAATCGTTATACCCATTCAGCAATCTTTAACGTACAGAATTGTCGAAAAACGCCATTTTTGGGGGGTCATAACTCCTGAACCAATGGAGATATTTTGTTGAAAAAATTTTTGTGGGCTATTGGGGGCAGGGGTAATGTTTCCACAAAAAAATATCAAAATCGAAACCAAATAGTTTTACTCCGCACCGCGCCTTTATGTTTCTTTACAAAGAATACTGAAGCAGTTCATTTTAGTATCGATTTATTTCTGTGTTTGTGACGCGGTAATAATCAAAAAGGGTTGAGACTGAAGAGTATTATTTGATTATCATGAGAAAGGGTGCGGGGTCTTTAGAGAAGCAAGCCGAGAACTTGGAGCCATCGGAAATTTTTGGAAACTTGGTGCCTTAAGAAAAAATTTTCTGGGGCCTATTTCATAAAAATTGCTTGTAATTAATTTACAGCTGTAAATTAATAAACGCATATTTTTCTTTTGTATTTTTTAATTAAAAAGTATATTATGGTTGAATTATATCTGGCTGACGCTGAAAATTAAAATGCAGACATGAAGGGACCAATTAAAATTGTGCGGTAATGACGTTTTTTTTAAAAAAAACCAATAAGAACGCATAATTTTTTTTTAATTCCACCTTTTTACAAAATGTACTAGAATTAACCATCTTTAACCCTTTAAAAATTTGCATTTATGTTTTAAATTAAGTAAATTGATAAATAATTATTAAAATACGGGTTTTGATCTTTATTATTAAGGATTTCGTTAAAAATTTTGAATGGCTTTGTTGTTAAATAGCCGATTCAATACTGCAATTTTCGCAGTCAGCTAGATTTTATTTGCCTATAATAAAATTGCGTTTAGAATTAAAAAAAAATTACATGTCTGTAAATTCCACAGTTACGTACGTATTTTTTAATTAATAAAATAAGAAGAAATTAAAAGCGTTTATTAATTTACAAATACAAAAATCTTTATGAAATAGGCCCCTGGGCTTAGATTTAGGCTTCCCTAAGGCTTATAAAACGTTATAGCGATTTTTACATCCGACTTCATGCTCCCAACTTGCGGCTGCATTTTTTTTTATTTTTGGCTCAAAGCTCCAGCTCCGAGTTCCCTCGGCTCCATCTATTCTAAATCTGACAAAGGGACCCTAGAAAACTCCAAAGAAAAGCGAATTTTTTTAAAAGTGGATTTTTTATTATATTTAAAATCTACCCGTCATTTTTTTGATTATTTCGTTTAAACGCAGCGCAAAGAGCGTTTTGTTTAAAAAAATTTAGTCATTTTTTTAAAAAGCAAAGGAATGTGCAGTCTGCAGTGAAGTTTTTATAGGGGTGATGTAACTAATTTTGAAAAATTTTCTGCCATCGAATATTATGTTCTGGAACTCCAGCCATTTAAAGTGGAGAAAGTTGTAGACTTCTTTGTTTTAAGTTCTTGTATTCGCAATCTTGGTACTATTTTGATTGTTTGTAATAAGTTTTTAGAAAAATTTCGTGTATAATTTTTTTTTAAAATTAGTCTATGGCATTAACTTTTAATTATTTATGAAAATACTATATAAAAATAGGGTGGAGCTCCAGAACTCGGAGCTCCTAGCGAAAATTAAATTAACAATTACACAGTCTGTTAAATAGGTAAATAATTTTTACATATGATTTTAATATAAAATTTTTTTCACAAACTATCCACATAATAAACACTTAGTCAAAAAATGAAAAATCACTTTTGCTCAGTTATTTGATAGAGATAATTAAAAAGTGCGTTTCGCACGGATTTTGGAATCTCTAAAAATCCTGGTAACAATCGGAACTCATCAGCGAATTCTTCTTAATAAATAATAATGTGGGGCAAGTGGCAGAACGCACGTCTTGCATACTGAAGTTCCTTGGATCGATTCCCGACTGAGACACACTACATTGTGTTAATGTTAATGTTTTTTACTATTGTTGAATGGATTATTTGGTTTGGTTGGTTAGTATCAGTTAGTGCTGAGTAGCATCAGCCTTATGCGTGTCCTGTTTGATGCAAAATAAATAAACTTTCACAAGGTAACTGTAAAATATGTCGCATACAACAATAAATAAAATTCAGTATTCAATACTAATAAAATTCATAAGAATTCACTATGGTTGAATTATATCTGGCTGACGCTGAAAATTAGAATGCAGACATGAGGGGACCAATTAAAATTGTGCGGTAATGACGTTTTAAAAAAAAACAAATAAGAACACAGAATTTTTTTTAATTCCACCTTTTTACAAAATATACTAGAATTAATCATTTTTAGCCCCTTAAAAATTTGTGTTTGGGTTTTAAATTAAGTAAATTAATAAATAATTATTAAAGTACGGGTTTTGATCTTTATTATTAAACCGATTTCGTTAAAAATTTTGAATGGTTTTGTTGTTAAATAGTCGTTTCAATACTGCGAATTTCGCGGTCAGCTAGATTTTATTTGCCTATAGGCACCTTGCACTGAAACGCAGTTTATACATAAAGTATGCAATATACATAAATGTCACCATAATGGATAATTACCGTACGCCTACTTATCTTTTCGTAGTATGCAGATCAACCGATAGAAAGCGCGCGAAATTTCGATCGGTTGATCTGCATAATACAAAAGATAAGTAGGAGATACGGTAATTATCCATAATGGTGACGCTTATGTATATTGCATACTTCATGTATAAACTGCGTTTCAGTGCAAGGTGCCTCTACAATAACTTCTAGGTAAAGAAAAATGATGCGATGATATGTCATCAAGTAAAAGTAATTATTCTGTAATAATTTCTTAATCTGTGTGTTGTAGCTACACGTTTTTTGACACAATCGATCTTTTTATTGTGCTAATATAATAATTAAAATTTTATGAATGCTAATTTTTTGTTAGATTTTTTAAAATTTATTTTTAAAACTGCGCAAACGAAACTTAGAACCAATAATTTACATACAAAACTATCAGGTTAGTGAATAAAAAAAGCACTTACACTATCGTTGGGTTGTATGATTCCATATGCTGGATTAAGTGAGATTATTCTGTTATTAGTGTTTTTATGAGTCCATGCTATTGCTCTGTTTCCTATGTTTGTTAAACGGAGATTGGCCGCTTGATGTTTGACAAAAGGGCTATTGAAAACCACCTTTTTTGAGGGTTCCAGTTTCATACGTGGAATTTCCATTTTTTCAGCTTAGATTTTTGGGGGTCCTTGAAATCCTGACGTGAATCGGTTTTAAATCACGTTTTATTACTATACTCGCACAAAATTTTAGTGATTTGAAAGTCAGCTTTAAGGGTATATATACCCTTAAAGCTGAGTTTCAAATCAGGGCATATAAACCCAGCAGAAACTTAGCAAACGGAGTTGCTAAAAATGTTTCCCTGGGTTCATATTCCCTGATCTGAAAGTCAGCTTTAAAGGCAATTGCATAATGCGGGGTGAAATCCCCAGTCGAAAGCTATCTAATTACACAAAATTTAATTTCTATATTAAGCTGTTTAGAACGGGGGGCCTCAATTGAGAAAAACGGTTTTAATCTGCCTCTGACCTGCCTCCATTGAAAATTTTGCTGCCTCCTACCTGCCTCCACCCAGCCTCCTACCTGCCTCCGAGGCAGTTTTAGCTGCCTTCTACCTGCCTACTACCCTGTTTATGCTTCAACATAGGAGACAGAGCCACCTGCCTCCTACCTGCCTCCCAGGCTGTTTTATCTGCCTACATCCTGCCTCCTACCTGCCTCCTAGCTGCCTCGAGACAGTTTTACCTGCCTTCTACCTGCCTCCAATCTTCCGGAGGCAGGTTCAAGAGCCGTCCTTACCGGGTTTAATAAGAATTTTACTGTTAAATTCCAAACATTAAAAAGGGGGATCCAATCTTGGGCGTTACGATTTGGGCAACTTACAGTTGGGAATATTAATAGCCGCAAGTATATAGGTAACATAAAAAAACATTTGGGATCGATAAAGCTGGAGCTGAGCCTAAGCGTAAACCATTTTTCTATTTAGGGCTCCAAAAAATTTCCAATAGTTTGTGACTGCCTCAATTTCGCTATTTACAGCTCCAAACCGGTGTATCCTATATTGTAAAAAAAACCTATTTTTTTAATAAGCGCGCGTTAATTTAATCTATTTTTTAATACGAATGTTAATCTAAATATAAAAAGTTTTTCCATTGAAAAAAATTATTTGAAACTAGTTTATTGCGTTTTCTACTAACAAAGTCACACATTTCATTAAAAAAGGATTCACAAAAACGCTTTAAAATAAATCTTTTTAGATAAGGGCTTTATATTATTTTATTTCATTTTTAGCGCGTTTGCGAATTTATTTTTAAACTAGTGGTGAAAATTCTATTATTTTTATTGCCGTCTTCTTTTACGGATATGCCCGACGCAACATTAAAATTATTTCGAAAAAAAATAATTTTTACCCAATTTTCTCAGAAGCTGGAGATTTAAAAACACTATTAGAACAATGTAAGCATTCTTGTAATTTTTTCCGTTGTTTTAAGCTATATTTCTGTGTAACTTAGGCTTCTAATAAACTTTTTAGAGTAATTAAAAAAAGAATTTTCATGTAATACATTAGTTTGATACCTAAAGCCACTAAAATTTGAAATCGAAATTTAATTGAAATTGGCGTTTAATTGTTTGTATAGTATTTTAAGTTAAAAAACACCACAATAAAATACACCTTATCCGAGAGACATTTTGTTTCGCCACAGGGCCACATACATCTGAGAGACATTTTGTTTCGCCACAGGACCACGGACCCAAATTTTTTATGCTCGATTGGTCCATTACAAACAACACAAGACAAATAAACAGCTTAATGTATAAATAAGACTTTTATAAACTTTATTTGAAAACAAAACAAAACAAAAACTTCAATACTAATTTAAAACAACACAACAAAAATACAGCCAATTATAGGTTAAATTTAAACCAATTTTTTAATGCGGCGAAAATCAAAATCTAACTCCGTTGCTCGAGGTATTGTAAATGAGTTTTTCCTTATTTTACTTCTCAGTTAAAAACTGAGTGGACATAGCACTAGAGTCTAGTGATAGGCTAGTCTAGCCTAGTCTAGTGACTAGACTTTTCTGTACCGAAGTTGAAACGACGTTTCCAACTTTCCACGGAAGATCAGAATGGACTTTTCTCCAGCGCTTACAATGGATGTTGTCGGTGCCTGGCAGCAATATCTAAAATTTTGACAGCTAAAATTTCTAAAATCTGAAAATTCAGCTTTAAAAGATTTATGTTTTAAATTTGAAATAATAAAAAAAATTTATTTAGAAAAGAAATCAAATGAATACCTTAATAGTAACACATCTAAAATAATCATAACATACCTTTTTCTCAAATCCTTTAACAAGGTTGTCCTTAATCATATTATGCTGCACTGACACTTATTAGTTGTGAGTGCTAATATTGTGCAAGATGATATGAACAACAATTTCCATTTTATATGGGAATATTGGGATATCTTTACAAACAAACAAACCAAAGCTTATAGTATTTATGAATACAAAACACATTCTGGGCTAAAAATAACTCATTAAGGAAAGTTTCTATTGAGTAAAATCATTTTGAACCAAAATCTTAAAACATCAGTATTTTAATATTGAAGCCCGATTTTGGGACATTTTTTCTGACAAGCGTGTTGATTTTTCGCATATTAGGTTATGCTATTATAACCCGGTAAGCGTAAAGACGGGGTGCCTGAATTGGAAAAAAACGGTTTTTACCTGCCTTCTACCTGCCTCCATCGGAAATTTTGCTGCCTCCTACCTGCCTCCACCCTGCCTCCTACCTGCCTCCGAGGCAGTTTTAGCTGCCTCCTACCTGCCTCCTAACCTGTATATGCTTTAACATAGGAGGCAGGGTCACCTGCCTCCTACCTGCCTCCGAGGCAGTTTTACCTGCCTCCACCCTGCCTCCTACCTGCCTCCACCCTGCCTCCATGCTGTCTCCGAGGTAGTTTTACCTGCCTACTATCTGCCTCCAGTCTTCCGAAAGCAGGTTCAGAGCCGTCCTTAATTCGCACGAATTAAAATGGCTATTATGCCATTATTATGGATGGTGCCATTTAAATGAAGAGGCTCATACCAATGGCCTACTCTGACTTAATTTTTTATAAATAGGAGTTAAGTTAAAAATTTTTCGGTATGTTATATATTTAACTAACTAAACATTTTTAATGTAATCTAAACAATCACATTCTTTCTTTAAATTAAATTTAATCACCTGATTTTTTCGCAGCCAAAAATGTATGTATTGAATATTATACTAATGCTTTTATACTAAATGGGTCAAACTAAATAAAATGGGTCAAACTCATTGAAGTTGAAGGCGCAGCGAGTTAGCAAACATTTCTTATATTTTTTATAATATTACGCTGGTCAAAAGCCATTGCTCTAAACGAAAATAATCCTATAGTAACGTTGCGCGCACAAAGGGATGCCTGAATAACGCACCGGCGCCTGTCTAATAACGGTAAGGGGAACATAGATTCTGAAGTCCTTAGATCCTTGCCCTTGAGTGGCGCCATTTCGAAGCAAACTGGAAAGTACACCGACACCGTCTACCGACACCGACCGATTTCTAGGCTTAGGCTTAGGCTTAGGGTTAGATTTAGGCTTATGCTGTTTTATTTTGACGCCATCTGCCAAGGATCTAAGGACTCCAGGCACTAAGTTCCCCTAATCCTAATAACGCCCCTGAGCTGGAATTTTTTTAGCCATAATCGCACTTGCATTTTCAAGCCCTGTTTTGCCGCTCCTCCTCCCACAACCGGTACTACGGAGTCAAACATATAAATCGTGATTGCGAATACTATATGCCATTTTGAGGGTCCTTAAAATTCTGACGTAATAAACGAATAGAAAATTAAATGTAAATTATTCTAGTGTTTAAACAAATTTATTCTCTATCCAGTATATAATTTTCATGTTGGTCAACTATAGCATAGGTAATATTTAAAATATGGATTACTGCAACGTCGGGATTTTAAGGACTATCAAAATGTCATATAGTATTCGTGATTACGTCATATATGTTTCGCTCTGTGGGAATGGTTGTGGGAACAGCTAATAGAATCACTTTTAGCCGAATGGTGTTTGGAAAAAAATTAATCTCCAATGAATGAAAGGTCTCGTTTTTTCATAAGCACTAATTGGCTAAAGATGATTTTAATACGTTATAACTCTGTAAAGAATACTAAAACTGAACAATTTTTGTTAAAATTGAGGGTTTTGACTATCGTGCTGCCTTAAAATATGTTACCTTGGTCCGTTTAGTTCAAATCTTTCAGTAGTTTTAAGTTCAAGATAATGTACACATGTCTCACTGCATTCAAAAACCACTTCCTGAATTTGATACTCTACTCTACCACCGGGAGCCTAAAGTAATCGAGTTTTTCGATAATCAATAATTTTAGAAAATTATAAAAAAAACAACGAAGATTACAAGTTAAAATCTTAAAAACTTTAACAAGCCACAAAACCTGGAATTAAAATAGTATAATTTATTGTAAAAACTTGTAATTTTGTGAAAACGGTTAACAAAATGAAAAATTTAAAATTACTTTCAGGTAGGAAGATTAAGTTGCTTTATTCGTTTTTTGCTGTTCTATTGATTATGTATTTTATTTATCTAGATAAAAACACTAAAAACACTAACTTTCCTATAGATATTAGGTAGAAAGGAAAAAAAGGAAAATCATTGGTGGGAGGATATTTTACTGTGGGAGCAAATTGGGCTATTATACCTGAAGATGGAAGGAAGATGCATGTAAATTTAGAAGTTGACAGGTGTCACATTTAAAGGTGCTACATCAAAAATAAAGACAAGTAAAATGCAAGCCTTTTTTAAAAATAGTAATTAACAAATTTTACTTTTTGACAATTTTTTGATAATTTTTTTGACAAATGAAAAACCTACATTTATAATTAAATTAACATAAAATAACTTATGAAAACCTACGTTTATAATTAAATTAACACAATATAACTTATAAAAATCCTACATTTATAATCCAATAACACCTTCGGCTCCTACCGGTGCCCACGGCGGTGAGGGTGGCCCAGCCGGGTTGTGCCACCAGCGTTCCACCGCAGTTGGCATCTGTGGACGTTTGGGGCTGTTCGCAAAGGGTGCCTGAAATTTGAAATATTAAGGTATTTGGCCTAAATTCGGCCATCCTTAATTTCGGCCATCGGCTGTTATTTTTGCCGTGCGCGAAGTTCTGAAATGAACTGCATATTCACTATTCCTCTATAGCGTGTGTTTTCTTCGCGGGGATGTGACTTCTCTAAAAAGTATGGACAGCAACGCTAAATTTTGTAATTTTCCCTTGGTCGGTTTGTGGTCGGTGGTTTTTTGTGTGCACATCATTGCATCCTTACCGACACAAACTACAAAATTTAGCTTTTTGTCCATACTTTGAGTAGCCACATCCCCCGCGAAAAAAACACACGCTATAAATAAATAGTGGATAGCCAAATCAATGACATGGCGACCTATTAATTATATTCATTCTTTTCTATTATTTCATTATTTCTTTATTTCATTATTCAGTCATACGCAGTTCATTGCATAAATATGTAAATGACAAAAATAGGAGCTGGTGGCTAAACTAGGGCTGGCCGAAATTTTGTCAGTTACCCTGAAAGAATAAAAGAATGAATCGAAAGAGATATTTTTTGAAAAAAATAAAAATTATTAGGCTATCTTACTTACTACAGTGTGATAGGTACGAAATTAACACTGTTAAAAGCTGATATACTAAGAATTTTTTTTTGGCTATGCTAATTTCTTATGGCGCTTTCAATGTTATTTTTGTATCTCTTTCATCTTAAAGAGGGTGTAAAGTAAATTACGGTAACGAGTTAATTCTTAGTATTTTTAATCCTAAATTAAATAAATCGTAATTTAAATAAATATTAATGTCAGTAAATCTTAATATAAATAAAACATACCGCCAAGACCCTCTGGACATCGGCATTTGGAACAGTCAGTAGGATCGGAATAGCCATCGTTAGTGCAAGCTAAAGGTCGTGTAACACACACATCTAAACAAAAAATGATTGTTATTTGGTATTTGGTACAATGTAGAGGTGACTTTCTGAAAATGGGAATTTAAAATTGTTTTTACTTGCTGTGACTGTTTTTACTTTAAAAAATCCTTTTGAAGAACTTACCTCTCCGAAAATTAGCACATTACAGTGTGAACTAATTAAAATCCTTTTGAAAAACTCACCTCTCCGAAAATTAGCACATTACACTGTGAACTAACTAATTAGTCTAAAGTCTAAAAAGAAAATTTATAAAACACACAACAGAAAAATTGTTTTCACATACAGGCCTAAATATTACACAAGAAAAATTTTTTGCTACATTTGTTCAAAATAACATTATTTGTAGGGACGCGTTTGGTTAATTTTTAGTCCTCAAAAATTGAAAACCAATAATATTATCGTTTTATCTTCTGTATTGTAATGAGTAACGCAATGGTGTTTTTAATAAATTTATTTATTACCGAAAAAAGAAAAAAAAATCACAAATAAAATAACCGCCATTGTACTCCTCTGAAACTGCAGGTTCAAGTGTTATATTGCCTATTTTTACAGCTAATCAAAATAAGCTAAATTGTTTAAATTTTTTTGTGGAGAACTCGTTTTATTGGGGTTCGTAGTTTTCAACCGTAACTTTAAAAAAAAGATATGTTTATAACTAAAAAAATACGTGAAAACATTTTTTATTTATTGATAGCAAGGCAAATTAAGTCTAGAGTTATATTTATTTTTACTTTTTTGTACAATTTTGTACAAATTTACGAATGATTTTTGGAAATTTGTATTTATTCTTTTCGCTTACTTGAACAATATGCCTGGTTTAATGTCTTAATGTCGTAAAATGAAAGACTTATTCTTTGCCCTATAGTTTCTTGGAAGGCTTGGTCCAACGCTTCAATTGTTGTCATACCTGATTTGCTGAATGCCTAAAATAAAAACAATAACATTGCAATACAAAATGTTTTGTTTTAATTATCACATGCGATTCTTGCCAAATAATATGTTTTTGTTTAGGAAGAAAGCATTCCAATAATCAACTGAAAGCAAATAATTGAGTTGGGTTTTTAGCAAACTCACTGCAATATTTATTCAAAAAATTAAAAAAATGTAAAAATCCATATGGTTAAAGTTTAAAATTCTTCGCATAAAGCATGTTAGGTAAAACCGATGGTACTGGGGCTAATTATGCAGCAAACACTATTACATAACAATACCAACATACGATAGTATCATAATATAGCTTATCTTGTTTTATGCAAAATAAATAAACTTTTTTTTGATAATATGACGCCTTATAAATACAAGCTTTGCGGTAAAACTGGCGGGTGATTATGCAACGCCGTACGCCAATTAATGAGATATTGAAGCAGACGATTACGGGTTTAAGTCCTGTATCGCTAATTTATTTTTGCCAAAAAGCTAAAACCAGTTAATTGTTTCGCTTTTTTTTAAATCGATTTATTCGGCATCAAATTTCCGGTTGTCTCAGCATGTTTGGTATATTTGCGTGCATCGCGTTCCTAGAGTGGGGGAGGAATCGTCATTTTAACTCGATAGTTTTAATTCGTACATGCAGAATTTGCTAACTAATTTTAGCAATGCATCGTATATAATATAATAAAAAAATTGAATTTGCTGCGTAATTTGCATAGTCATTTTCACTGCGAGATTTTTCTAAATAATGCACTTAGGACCACGTCCAAAATACAATTTTTCACAAGTAAAAATTGTCCTTTGGACTATACAAAGTTGTCTTTTGGACACCCAAAACAAATTTTAAATATTTTAACGGTACTTGGTCTTTAGATAATAAATAAATAGGGAACTTGGAAGTAAATAGGGAACTTGGAGCCAGCGGAAAAATTTTTAATCTTTTTTTAGGCTTTGCTTAGGCTTAGGAATAGGTTTTAGCGATGTTTATTTTTGGCTCCAAGTTCCCTCGGCTCCATGGACCCTAAACCATTTTAACTTGTGGTATTGGACAGTTTTGCATATTTTGGACTATGTTTTTTGGACTATTTAAACTGTCCTTCGAACAGTATATAACGAAACATTCATACTTCGTCCAAACAACACCCTTTTAAATTTGTCTAAAGGACATTTTTGCGTTCCCCAAAGGACTAAGGGCTTTGATAGATTATGATACTCAAAAGTCAAAACATAAAGCAAAAGTTTTGAAAAAAATCTAGTTTTATTTCTAACATTTAAAAAACTAATAAAAATATTAGCGAATCTATGCCATAAATAATAAACAAAAACAACTTACTCTTGTTGAATAATGCATAATAGAACCATAATCGTAAGGATCATTTAAAAAACTAATGAAAATATTAGCAAATCTATGCCATAAATAATAAACAAAAACTTACTCTTGTTGAATAATGCATAATAGAACCATAATCGTAAGGATCATTTAAAACTAATGACATATTAGCATCTATGCCATAAATAATAAACAAAAACAACTTACTCTTGTTGAATAATGCATAATAGAACCGTAATCGTAAGGAATGGATATGTCAACCTCGTTAAATCCTTGTATCAGAAATTCGCCCAAATATTTATCCTCTATATTCGCATCTTTAACCCTCACTGCGTCGTCTCTGTCCGGTCTCGCCTGCTCATGCCATAAGCCCAATGCGTGACCTAAATGTCAGTGATGGGCAGTTCCGGGTTCCGGATGTTCCGGGCGAAATTTGGAATTTCGGTTCCGGTTCCTGGTCCGGATTTTTGGAAAATCTCAATTCCGGTTCCGGTGTTCCAGGGGTTTTCGCAGTTTGATGGGCAGTCCAGGGTTCCGGCTTCCGGAAGTTCCGGGCAAAATTTGGAATTTGGGTTCCGGCTCCTGGTCCGGATTTTTGGAAAATCTCAATTCCGGTTCCGGTTCCGGTGTTCCAGGGGTTTTCGCAGTTTGATGGGCAGTCCCGGGTTCCGGAAGTTCCGGGCGAAATTTGGAATTTCGGTTCCGGTTCCTGGTCCGGATTTTTGGAAAATCTCAATTCCAATTCCAGTTCCGGTTCCGGTGTTCCAGGGGTTTTTGCAGTTTGATGGGCAGTCCCCGGTTCCGGCTTCCGGAAGTTCCGGGCAAAATTTGGAATTTCGGTTCCGGTTCCTGGTCCGGATTTTTGGAAAATCTCAATTCCGGTTCCGGTTTCGGTTCCGGTGTTCCAGGGGTTTTCGCAGTTTGATGGGCAGTCCCGGGTTCCGGAAGTTCCGGGCAAAATTTGGAATTTGGGTTCCGGTTCCTGGTCCGGATTTTTGGAAAATCTCAATTCCGGTTCCGGTTCCGGTGTTCCGGGGGTTTTCGCAGTTTGATGGGCAGTCCCGGGTTCCGGCTTCCGGAAGTTCCGGACAAAATTTGGAATTTCGGTTCCAGTTCCTGGTCGGGATTTTTGGAAAATCTCAATTCCGGTTTGGGTTCCGGTTCCGGTATTCCGGGGATTTTCGCAGTTTGATGGGCAGTTCTGGGTTTTGGGTTCCGGATGTTCCGGGCAAAATTTGGAATTCCGGTTCCGGTTCCTGGTCCGTATTTTTGGAAAATCTTAATTCCGGTTCTGGTTCCGGTTCCGGTATTCCGGGGATTTTCACAGTTTGATTGGCAGTTCTGGGTTTTGGGTTCCGGATGTTCCGGGCAAAATTTGGAATTCCGGTTCCAGTTCCTAGTCCGGATTTTTGGAAAATCTCAATTCCGGTTCCGGTTTCGGTTCCGGTGTTCCAGGGGTTTTCGCAGTTTGATGGGCAGTCCCGGGTTCCGGAAGTTCCGGGCAAAATTTGGAATATGGGTTCCGGTTCCTGGTCCGGATTTTTGGAAAATCTCAATTCCGGTTCCGGTTCCGGTGTTCCGGGGGTTTTCGCAGTTTGATGGGCAGTCCCGGGTTCTGGCTTCCGGAAGTTCCGGACAAAATTTGGAATTTCGGTTCCAGTTCCTGGTCGGGATTTTCGGAAAATCTCAATTCCGGTTTGGGTTCCGGTTCCGGTATTCCAGGGATTTTTGCAGTTTGATGGGCAGTCCCGGGTTCCGGCTTCCGGAAGTTTCGGGCAAAATTTGGAATTTCCGTTCCGGTTCCTGGGGCCTATTTCATAAAGATTGCATGTAATTAATTTACCGCTGTAAATTAATGAACGCATATTTTTCTTTTGTATTTTTAATTAAAAAGTATATTAATAAAATTGCGTTTAGAATTTAAGAAATTACATCTCTGTAAATTCCGTAAATTCCACAGTTACGTACGTATTTTTTAATTAATAAAATAAGAAGAAATTAAATGCGTTTATTAATTTACAATTACATAAATCTTTATGAAATAGGCCCCAGGTCGGGATTTTTTGGAAAATCTCAATTCCGGTTTGGGTTCCGGTTTCGGTGTTCCAGGGATTTTCGCAGTTTGATGGGCAGTTCTGGGTTTTGGGTTCCGGATGTTCTGGGCAAAATTTGGAATTCCGGTTCCGGTTCCTGGTCCGTATTTTTGGAAAATCTAAATTCCGATTCTGGTTCCGGTTCCTGTGTACTGGGGGTTTTCGCAGTTTGATAAGCAGTTTCGGTTCCGAATTCCGGATCTTCCAGGCAAAATTTGGAATTCCGGTTCCAGTTCTTGTTCTGGATTTTTGGAAAATCTCAATTAAATGAAAAATCTGGTTTAGGTTCCGGTGTTCCGGGGGTTCCGCAGTTCCGCTCATCACTTGTAGATGGTATTTTTGTTAAAATAAACAGCGGTATTCATAAAACTTTCCGACCCCGTTCCGTTTAGACTGGAACCCGTTTTTTACGCATAGTCTACCAGTCCGTACCCAGTCCGAAGTGGACCAGGTCTTAAAATTTTAGGAATGCCTCTGACAATCAAAATGTTTTTTAGAAACAATTAAAAGCTACTGTAGGCGAAAACGGGTGGATTGTCCAGCTTCTAATTAAAATAAAAACGAATCCGTTCAATAACCAATACAAACAAAGCAAAAATATAGCCCGTGTTTAAGTTGATTTAAAGCCTGCGTTTGAATCTATTGTAATAAGGTCATTTGGTTGTTATGTTGGTGATTGGTTGCCGTTGTATACCTCCTATTTTTAATGTTAAAAAATTGTGACGCTCAAAAATATAAGGCCGAATAAATTGAGTTTTTAAAATAAATAAGGCGAAAAAATAAGATAGCTTTTATTAGCTTTTAACTGAAAAATGTGCGATACAGGACTTGAAGATACAATCTCCTGAGCCTCAGTACCTCATGAACTGGCGCGCTGCGTTACATTGTCAACCGTCAGAACTCGTGTTTTTTATATACAAAAGTTCTGAATAAGCTTCTTTTACGGGACCTGGACAATTCGCTCCCTACAATTCGCTCCCGGGACAATTTGCTCCCGAGACAATTCGTTCCATGGACAATTCGCTCCCCGCATTGTTTACAAACGTAATTTTTATTACACAATCTTTATTGGGGAGAATTCGTTCCTTGGACAATTCGCTCCCTAGACAATTCGTTCACTGTACATTTCGCTCCTTAGACCTATCTTTCTTTACAATTCTTTCTCTTCTTAGACCTCTCTTTACAATTCAATCGTTCCTTGGGAAGATGAATTTAAAAAAAGCGTAGATGGCCCAATTTACTCTCTTTTGTATTTCTTATCACCGTAATTTTTAGAAAGCATTTTTTGTTTGGGACAAAATTTTTAATCGTTTTGTCACAACTCCCGCTGTGTTAATGTTTCAGAAATATGACGTCTTATAAATACGAGTTGTAATGTAACACTGTCGAGCGATGGTGTAACACAGCACGTCAGTCAATGAGGTACTGAGGCTGGAGATTACAGGTCCAAGTCCTGTATCGCTTATTTATCAGCCAAAAAAGCTAAAAACAGCAAATTGTTTAGAAATCTTTCTTTCAAAAACTCGATTTATTCGGCCTCATATTTCTGGACGTTACAGTTTTTTATCACAATTTTTTTGTTGGATACAATTCAATGATGATTTTTGGAAAAAAGGTGATATTTTTTGAAATTTTACATTAACAATTTAGTGAAAATAAGCTTGTTTTTTAGAAAATGGTCTCCAATATAACACAGTTCTTATGTTGTCAGGAGAAAAACTTTTTGCAAAAAATCTTTGGAAAAAATAATTTTTTTGAAAATTATTCCCCATTTTTAAAAAACAATTTTAGATTTTTTCAAAGTTTTTTAATGTTTTTTTAGTTTAATTTTAACGTTTCGCTTAGGCTTAGGAAAAGCAAAGTTTTCTTTTGTTATGAATTAAAAAATGTTTCTGGAGTTATTTTTTCCGAAAATATTATCCGAAAATATATAATACATTATATAAATATTAAAATATTTTCCAAAAATATAATTATACATTATTATGTGTTTCTTCTTAGCGCCATTATTATTAAACTTTTAGCAAACCAAGGTAAATTTTTTTGGTGGTTTTCACAAATTTCCTAACAACAGAAAATTAAAAATTTATAATTTAAACCAAATTTGAAATCAGAAATTCATTGCAAGAGCAAATTATCCCAAGAAAAATAAGCTTTAAAGAAATTACGCTTATAAAAAACCTTGCGAACTAGGAATGAAGAGCAAAAAAATACAAAACAAGAAAATGAGTTGTGCAGGGAGCAAACTGTCCATAGGGAGCGAATTGTCCAGGGAGCGAATTGTCCAGGGAGCGAATTGTCCAGGGAACAAATTGTCCAGGGAGCGAATATTCTAGGGAGCGAATTGTCCAGGGAGCGAGTTGTCTTGGGAGCGAATTGTAGCGAGCAAATTATCCCCAATTCGCCTTTTACTGTACGAGAGAGGGTACAAAAAGAAAAAAAATTGAAAAAATTGTAGTTTTTGTAGTTTAAATCTATACGTCGTTAAAATTGCCACACGATAATACGTTTCACTATGTTAAAGTGCATTAGCATTAATATATCATTTTGTGCTAAATAAATGTTGGTTTTTGATTAAACATAACAATATTTAGAAATCATCACTAAAATAGTATTTTCATAAAGAAAAATTTTGAATTAGCAAAAATTAAGTTGAAATTTGTGCTTTGAAACTAATTTCAAACATAGGTATTTTAATTGGTCCCCTATGTCTGCATTTCAATTTTCAGCGTCGGCCAGATATTATTCAACCATAGTACATGGCGTCTGATTTTTGAAACATTATCACAACGAGAGTTGTGACGGAAGGATTGAATATCAACAAATACCTATTTCGTGCAATGCATTTCCTGGACTTCTGCAAGTTTCACCAATTGAGATTGTCTGCGCTTCCCTTTCAATCTTTTTTCCCACGTTGGAATAGCACCTAAAAGGTTCCATTTTCAATTATAAAATTAAAGCTTATAGAGAAAAAATACACCCACGTCAGGATATTCGTGATCATGTTATATATGTTTTGCTCTGTGGACACGGTTGTGGGAGGAGCTGTTTTAGCCAATTAGCGCTTGGGAAAAAATTAATCTCCAATGAACGTAGAGATATTCAATTTTTTCCTAAGCGCTAATTGGCTAAAAGTAATTTTATAACGTCATCATAATTAATAGCTCTGTGAAAATCTTTAAAACTTAAAAACTTCCTTTTAAATGGGAGGGTTGTGACAATCGTGCTATTGGAAATTATTTGAATACTGAGTTACTTATAAACTTTTAAGAGTGGGATCTCCTTCACAGTACACGGAAGCATTGCCAATATGTCAGAATAAGGTAAAAAAATTTCAGCTAAATTAAAGCCCATGATTTTGTTCTTGTGGTATACACCATCTTGCTTTGAAGTTTTAGATTGGGACTGACTTTAGTTGGAGAATTGTAAAGGGGGAAGGGGGCTGATCCTTAGTCAGAAAAAAACTAATAAAAACAAAAAATCGTATTTTTGTTGATCTACACTTGCCCTCTCAGTTCCTTTTAATAAATTTAATTTTTAACTTAATGATCAGATAACAGAACTATGAATAACTCAATTCTGTAGAATCATCATTTATCATCATATTTGCGACTTTTAGTTAATAATCATAAAAAAAATCAACGTTACTTGGTAAACGACAAGGAATTTGCGTTTAAAGAAAAACATTTAAAATATTTTGTAGCCGAATCTATTTTCAGATTTTAAAAAAAGTTTTTGACGCCTCATTAATTTTCTAATTAATTGGACTATCTACCATAATAACAACTGTTTTCCCGCAGCCAAATTTAAATTTTTTGCGGTCGAAATATAAACGACCTTCACTTATTATTCGCTTGTTTTTTTATTAAAAAAAAGTTATCCCGCGGCCTCTCGAGCATTTAAAACTCCAGCCCGGGCCGAGCCCGTTTACAAGTCTGTGCTGTCCACGATTTTCTTCAGTAATACTATGAAATTATTATTTTTGCGTTATTTCTGTCCGGATCTAAAATTTTGTAACATTCGCTTGATGTTTCAGAAATACAAGGTCCTATAAAAGGAAGTTGTAACGTAAAATTAGCTAGTGATGGTGTAACGTAACAAGCCAATTGATAAGGTAGCGAGGCTAGAAACTACAAGTTTAATAAACCAAAAATATAAAGGAGTCATATGAGAGTATTTTAATTTCAATTTAAATTCATGTTTCATTCATAATTCTTTGTTATTGTAATTTCATAATTCATTTACTGTATTTCTTCTAATAGTAGACTAGGCTACTATTTTTTTAAATGGATCTTAAAAGGGTAGGCTACTATTAGAGTTGGGCTATTATTAGAGGTTAGGCTACTTATTTGCAACAAAGAAACGACAGGCAGGAATAGTGTTTGAAAAACGATTTTTGCAAAAAAAATACTTTCAATAAAGTTTTATTTTTATCAAATGACAATGACCTAAATTTTGCTAGTCACCATCGATATTGCTTGTTTTATTATAGCCATGATTTCACTTTTGATGCAAGAAATTTTTTTCCCAGCAAATTTCAAAAAAATAATGTGTGCGCAATAATATATTCTGAAAATTGCGTGCAGTCTTCTAATATTAGCCTGGGCTCCTATTAGATAGATAGATAGTAAGAGGGCGGTACCCTAGTGTTAGGGGCCCTGGTGTTCAAGCCTGCATTGGGCTCATTACACTCTGCCCTGGAACCACCTAGGAGTGGTTTTCCTCAAATCGTTTTGATTCTTTTATCAATCGTTTAAAATCAGCAACGGACTGTTGGACTGTTTTTGCATCTAAAGGGTCCGTGCCAAAGATTTTAAACCTTATTGCTGACAGTGCATAGCACTGTTCCAAGAAGTGAGTATCGGTCTGTTCTTCCTCTTGGCAGAGTTCGCAGAGCCCATCATTGGTTACTCCAATCTTTCTTAAGTGAGCTTTGAGAGGACTATGTCCAGTTAAAAGCCCAATTACAAGGCGTAACTGCTTTCTTGAGAGACCAAGCAATTGCCTAGCTCTGGAAATATTTGGCTCAATGACATACTTGTTGGTATGTCGGCATGCGTCAAGATTTTACCAGTATCTGACATGCGGAGCCATAATTCATTTTTTGATGGATGATTTTGCAACCCCAATTAATGTTCCCACATGTAAAAGTGGGCCCATAAAGTTAGGGTTTGTGCCTTCTTTAGCAAGCTTGTCAGCCTGTTCATTTCCTTCATGGCCCCTGTGTCCAGGTACCCACAAAAGCTTTACATCATTTTCTCTAGCTAATCTGGTAATCATAGCACCTCATAACTAGCCCAGATGATATCTGAGGAGATAGAAGCGCCTTGAGTGAAGCCTGACTGTCAGAGAAAATACAAATTTTTTGTTTTGTGCAGTTTGCACAACAGCATTTGTAAGACAGGCCAAGATTGCATACATTTCAGCCAGGAATACAGTTGGGTTTTTGCCTAATGAAATAAAGAAACCTTCTTCCATGGCAAATGTGAAATGCACTCCTGCCCCAGTATGTTGTTCTGCTTTTGAGCCATCTGTGTAGCAGCACATAGCAGATTGAGGTTGAATTACATCTTTGTTAGTGTTCCAATCTTGTCGACTAGGAAACTTACTTTAAAGTTGTTTGTTTGTCAAAGAAACGGCAGGCAGAAATAGTGTTTGAAAAACGATTTTCGCAAAAAAATACTTTCAATAAAGTTTTATTTTCATCAAATGACAATGACCTAAATTTTGCTAGTCACCATCGACATTCCTTGTTTTATTATAGCCATGATTTCACTTTTGATGCAAGAAATTTTTTTCCCAGCAAACTTCGAAAAAAATAATATGTGCGCAACAATAGATTCTGAAAATTGCGTACAGTCTTCTAATAGTAACCTGGGCTCCTATTACACGCTGGGCTACTATTTTTTCAAATAGGTGAAAAAGGGTAGGCTAATATTAGAGGTGGGCTATTATTAGAGGCTATGGTTAAATTATATCTGGCTGAAACTGAAAATTAGAATGCAGACATGAAGGGACCAATTAAAATTGTTCGGTATTGACATTTTTTTTTAAACAAATAAGAACGCGGAATTTTTTTTAATTCCACCTTTTACAAAATACACAAAAATTAACCAAATTTAGACCTTAAAAATTTACATTTAGGTTGCAAATTAAATAATTTGATAAATAATTATCAAAATACAGATTTTAATCTTTGTTATTAATTCGTTTTAGTAAAAAATTTCGAATTTTTTGTTGTTAAATAGTCGATTCAATACTGCAAATATCGCTGTTAGCTAGATTTTATTTGCATATAGGCTACTATTAGAAGAAATACAGTACTGATAATTTATTTTTTAAGTTTTTTTATTTCATAATTTATTTATTTTAAGTTTGATCGCCCCGGTCAAAAAGCTGAAATTACCTAGTTGTTTCGCATTTTCTGTCAAAAACTTCGATTTGTTGGGCCTCTTATTTATGGAAATCATAATTACATTATAGATAAAATGGTCGTAGCTGCGACTCTCTCCTTTTTGTGTATGCTCCAATAATCGCTCAGAATTGTTTTTGTCTTCTAAATCGACTAATCAGGCGTAATGGTAGCAGGAATCATGTGTGGCAACACTTCCAACTTTACTTGAGGTTGTAAAATCCAAACTGAATTCGCAATTTTGGGAGTACGTATGCAATTCAACAGTATGCATGCTCTCTTTTGCGCGTGGGGAACACTGGCCAGAAACCAGTTGAAATGATTCATTTTAAACTTCGCGCATTAAAATGGACGGTAGCAAGTATTTCACGGCAATGTTAAATATCAACTTGCCACTAAATAATCTTATCTAAAATCTATTTTAAACGTATAACATAACAGAATTTAAACAAAAATACAAGCATTGATTACAAAATGCATATATATACAATACACTTCTGCACACTGAAACCAATTAATATAAAATAATCTTATATTAGCAATGATTTTTTAAAGTTTTCATTAAAAACAGGTAAAAATAATGTGTTTCTTTAAAAAAGGCGAAAATTAAACCACGCCTACGTTCTCAGCTACAAGTATTTTACCTATAGTTTTGGTATCAAAAATACACAAAAAAGCCGTTTTACCCTCTTCCGTTGATGAAAATTATATAATTTCCGCGAATATTTGCAAGATCATCAGTAGTTTCTTGGAATTTAATACATGTTCTGCGCTGCAAGTGTTGAATTGCCAGAGTTACCGCGCTTCTTACAGTGCTAAATTGAAAAAAAATATCATCTGATTCCTAATTGGTTTCGTTAAAGTTTTAAAATTATTTCTTATGTAATTATGTAAGTTTTATGGATTTTTGCTGTTCTAGTTCTAGCTTTGTTTGTTTCAACGTTTTCTATACTTACCTTATATTAAACATCTTCCAAAAGCATTGTAAGCAAGTTATTAACCATTCTTACAGAATTAAACCAAAAATTCTGAATAAATAAAGCGGTAAAATAAAATATTTTTTTTGAACTTAGACCCTATTTAATATTATGTTTGAAAATATTACTCATGTGGCCTATTTAATTATGATAGTTGTGTAATAAATTTGTAGAATAGTTGAAAATTTAAATGTAGTATAGTAAATTTACATGTAACAATAGGCGACAAAAACGGCCACCAAAATACCAAAATTTTTTAAGCAAAACACTTTTGAAAACAAAAAAATATATTTAAAATATAATACAAAGAGTGAATTCATTATAA
>JASAMX010033869.1:0-21681 GCA_030248175.1 Microlaimidae sp. YZB2_3
TACTCTCTAAACAGAAATAATAACTTTCCACACACAACTTGATCATTTTCAATCAAAAGAATTTTTAAAAAAGGCCCCGGTAAATCACTCAATAGTTTTAAAAAACCATTAAGTTTTCTTTTTCTTTTACAAAGTACTTTATAGTTTTTTCTAACTATCTACTTTATACATTGTTTTGATTTTCAGGTTATATTTTGCAAATTGATTGCCGCATAATTGTTTCAGGTTTACATTAGAATAGCTTACAAACAAGATACTGCTAAAATGACACAGAAGTATTAGGCATTAATATTCTATTTATGTTTTTTTTTTAATTAGAAAATTACTTGGGGTTTCAGAAGCTTTAAGTGAAAGTGTAAGAAGACACAAAAAAAATAATAGAAAAATAACTACGTGTAAAGCATTAATATACCGAAAAGCTAAGAGACAAAATAGTCTTACCTTTATCGATTCTCAGATTTTTTGGTGATTAAAAATGTACACTTTTTTGAATAAAAGCGCTGCAAAAACTACAACTCCCCAGCAGAACATTATAATACTTCAAACTAGGGAGTTAAAGTTTGTGCACACACAAGCAATTTCTGTCCTTTTAGTGCCATGAAATTAAACCAAGTGAACGGTGCTTTTAAAGTTTTTACTTTGACGAAGATATAATTATAATTACATCCAAAAATTGGATTTTCCATATTTGGAGCAAAATAATTAAAAATATGTTTTATTTAGAGAAAAACGTGTCAAAAGTCGCATGATATACTTAAAACGTTAGAAAAAGCACAAATAATTCGACAAACAATCTTTTTTAAGTTTTAAAACTATTAAAATCGTTAACAATAAACATAAACATACCAATTTCGAAATTAAAAACTTATAAAAATGAATTTGTGTTTGCAAAAATGTACGTTACGTATATGTTTCCTGAAAATCAGCAAGACCGCAATCTTTGAAAATCAGGGAAAACCATTAATTAATTTAGGAAATTTTATTAATTCATTTTGAATTTTGATATGGTTATATTTAGATTGACTATTTGTTTGTAAGTTAAAAAAACAATAAAGTGTTTTGTTTACTGATAACTTCTACTATTAATAACAACTTGATACATTTGTAAAATTAGGTACTAACTTTATTGTTTTATTGACAAAACCCAATTATTTGTTGCTTTTTCACAAAATCTTTTGCACGGGCTAAAATTATTAAATTTTGTAACATTGAAATTGTATTAAGTGAGTTTGAAGAGTAGTTAACTATTAGTAAGGGATTAGAAACTCCGTTTGGTATGCTGTTAGCAGAAGCCTTGCCGAATATTCCCAAAAAATTTAAGCACAATTCGTTTTCTGAATTTTTTATAATTACGTGTAAAATCGGTTTTTGTGATTTTCAGGGAAAATTTTGTTCACAATAACCGTTTACTTTTAAAACGCTTGATAACATGAGTACACAAACAAATTTAATATCAATTTCGCTTAGTTTTTGGGGTTTTCCTGCAAATTTAAAATTTGGGGGTAAACTCTAAAAATTTTTTAAGGGTAAAAAAAGCACTTTTTTGCTCTTGAAAAAAATTTTTGAAACCGCAAAAATAATAAGAGAGACTCTGGCCCGTCTTTTGATATATAATTTTTGTGAAAAAACTATATTATTTCTAAACTTATAACAAGCCCTTAAAAATTCGGTATTAAAATTTGCTATGTTTCACGCATTTTTTTTTTAAAAAATTCTGAATGGAAACCAAAAAATCAGATTGTAAACTATTTTGTTAAATCAAATTCTTAAATCTTAAAAAAATAATTTTGTATCAGAACAGGCTATTTTAATCATTAGCAGTCATTTAGAGTTAAGAATTTATGGATGACAGAAGTTTGAATAATCCATGATGAATATTTGCAGAATTAATCGTACGTTTTCATAATGTTTTTATGAAGTTTTTTCGTTCTTTGTTGTTTATTTATCAAAACAAATTATTGATTTTTAAATAAATTA
Source organism: Microlaimidae sp. YZB2_3 (assembly GCA_030248175.1). Classification (NCBI taxonomy): domain Eukaryota; kingdom Metazoa; phylum Nematoda; class Chromadorea; order Desmodorida; family Microlaimidae; species Microlaimidae sp. YZB2_3. The sequence goes on from JASAMX010033869.1 coordinate 1,978, forward strand.
ATATTTTTTTGATATTTTTTTTGGTATACTTTCTAATTTAATAAAATTGGCTGCAATCAAAGGTTTGAAACGGAACCTAATTTAAAATCGAATTATTGATAGTATTGTTTTAAGCTTGGAATTAAAAAATATCCAAAGAATAATATATTTGGAAACGCTTCATGGTGTTTAGCAGTGCTTTTTGTGTTTGTGGTTTTTAAAAAACAAATTTTTTAAATCAAAAGATTTTGGTTTTAACCCTCTAAAAACTAGGGGCCACCTCCGAAAAATATTAAATTCTCAGAACAGTCCCAATAAATACACGATTAATATATAACATGTTTATGTCTATTTTATGTGTACAAAGCGTTTTAATACCTATGGGTATATTTTAGTGTCATATAAGTGAGATTGAGGTCTGGCTAGTGCGTTTGCAATTGCTGATTCTCATTAATTTTTTAGTCTGGAAAACCGCGCAATTATACAGAACACTGCACCTCCAATCAGCTACACGATCGCTTATTTTTATCCACTGTTTTGTGGTGAGTAATTGTTAGATGAAATTCCCGGATTGTGAAAAAAAATTCTTTAAAATTGCGAAAATTCAGCAAAAGACTTTCGTTTAAACTATTAGGAAATACTCGGAAGGGTTTGTGTTAAAATATACTAAATCATGGTGTATTTTTATTGCTGTTTAATTAATACTAATCCATGTATCAGGTAACACTGGGAAAAAAATTATGTTGCACCAAAATTTAATTCTCAACGGTTAACAAGTTATTAACAAGAATACTGCTTGGTTATTTCAATTGTGTTTTTATGCACCATTTTTCAAAAGAAAACATTTTCATTGGACAGATATTATTAAAACTTAAATAGAAATCATGCTAGGGTACAAAAAGCTTAAGTTTTAAACTTGCTGCAATTACCGAAATGTATGAGATGAATATTGCCATTTTAAAAATATCATATTCCAAAAATAATGTTTGTTCTTTGGTTTTTAGTGTGTTTTAGAAAATTTTTATAATTTCAAAATGTAAAACTTAAAAACGTAAAATGTCTCTTTATATGCAGTTCACTTTTTTTAAAAGTAAAATTTTAATTAGCTAACAAATAATACCAGAATAACAGCAAACAAAAACACACCAATTATATAAAACACAATCTAAAATTTTTTTAAAAATGACAGTCATCATTTAATACTTTTTAAATATGAACCAATTTTAAAACTAAAGCTTTTTGGTACCCTAGAATGATTTCTATTCAAATTTTATTTATATCCGTTTAAAAAATAAGTTTTCTTTTAAGAAATGGTGTATAAAAAACAACATGAGAAATAACCAAGTAGTATTCTTGTTAATAACTAGTTAACCGCTGGGAATTAATTTTTGATGTAATACAATTTTTTTTTCAGTGGACCTAACACATCGAATAATATTAATTAAAACGCTTAATAAAAAATACCCATGAATTAGTATACTTTACCTTTCACAGCAAACAAAACGGCGTTTTTTATTTTTTATGAAGAAAAACGACGAGAATTCAAATGTACACAAAGGTCTCGAAGACGACTTTGCATGGAAAAAGAGGCGATATAAAAACGGAAGCTAAAAAATACTTAGAAAATTCTTACAAAATACAATTTTAAAACACAAAACATAAAATGGTAATTATAATACCCCGTAGAATAATGCCCCATAGAATAAACTAAATAATAATTAGAGAATTTATTAATAAAAAGTGGATCTCCATCCAAATTTACTCCCTCATTGCACCGCTCCAAAATACTTTTTTAATTTAAAATTAAAATTTTTTTTTATTTTTAACGGAAAAATGTAGGAGTTAAGTTGAGAAGATACGTACGTTTACGTTTTGTTAATGCATTTATAAATTATTAGCCAGTTTACTCCATGCTGTATTCAATTTTTGTATGATAATTGTCCTTTTATATTTTTTTTGTTTAAAAATTATTTTCGTAAAAAAATTTAGGGTATTTTTAATGTGCTGTTTTATTCGCCTCCTTTTTACTAATATTATTCTACAAAAACCTCTTCAAGACCTTTCTGTACATTTGAATTTTCGTCGTAATTCTTCTTGAAGAATAACGACAGAGATCCCAATGTACACAAGGTCTCGAAGAGGAGCTTGCATGTAAAAGGAAGCGAGATAAAAACGGACGCCAAAAAATACTTAAAATTTTTTTACGAGATACAAATTTTAAACACAAAACCTAAAATAGTAATTATAATACGCCGTAGAATAATGCTCCATACAATAAACTGATTAATTATAAAAGAATTTATTAATAAAATGTCCGGTTTTAATCACCTCCTTTTTACTAATATCATTTTACAAACTCTTCGAGACCTTTCTGTACATTTGGATTTCCGTCGTAATTTTTTTTGATGAGGTTCTCTTTTACTGTATCGACCGTAGTTATAACGTCATAGAGAAACAATTTTTTGGTCATTTTAACTAATTGTCAAAAGAGAAATGTGCTAAATAATTCGTATAAACGATGTATTCGCGGTATTAAGCTCCGTTATGTAGGCAAAAAACTGTTGTTAGATCACTGGGATAAATGGAAATCGAAATTAAGATGGCCTGGTGATATTGTTTGGAAGAATAAACTTCATTTTAAATAATTACGTATTGTTGTTTTTGTTTTTTTATTATAAACATAGTGATAGCAAGTGTTATTGTTGTTTTTTTATTTACATGGGATGTATTTTATTGTTTGTTGTTTTTCAATATGGTTCAATATGTATTTTAATGCTTTAACATACTTTTATTTCACACCCAAAAATATTATAAATATAGTGATAGTAACTGTTATTGTTGTTTTTTTACTTGCTTGGGATTCATTTTATTGTTTGTTGTTTTTCAATATGGTTTAATATTTTGATGCTTTAACATAGTTCTATTTCACACCCAAAAATATTAAATCAAGCGCACAGCTGCGAATAACCAATGTCGTTTAAAGGCCTACCGACAAATCGTTTCCACAGTAACACCAGTATGTGTTAAATACATTTTTAACTTTTTCATCATCTTCTGTTTCTAAAGCGGTTTCTGGGTAGTGTAGGTAGTAAGTAGGTAGTAGATAGTAAGTAGGTAGTTAACTACTTGAAATTTTTGAACTAGGTAGTTAAGTAGTAAGTAGTTAAGTAGGTAGTTAAGCAGTTAATTTTTTAACTAAATATTATATTAAAATCTTAGTGGAACTAATAATTTAAAATCTAAGTGTAAATATAATACTTTGACACATTTTTAATAATAAACTGTGTCCATATTTCATTGGTTTTTTGCTAGTTCTTTATGTTTAACAATACTTATTAGACGGCTGGACAGATTATATAAAATAGTTGAAATTCAGGAAGTGTTTTAGAAGAAAAAATAATGTATTCTTAAGTTAGCTTATGTTTTGCTAGCGTATTTTGCAAGCTCACATACATAGACAGTAAGTAGTTAATGAAGTAGGTAAAAACTAAAGTAAGCAGTCACGCATATATTACGCATACAACAGCTGTATCCATCCACAGTAATTTGCACGCGCTAAGTGTCTTTAATTAAAATGTGGATCTGGACAATGAACAATGATTTTACACACAAGGTACTTTTTTAGTTCATAAACCCACTTCAAAATGCAGTAATGCTGTAAATAAAGTAACAACAAAAAATGTTACTTTATTTTCTTATAAGACGTTTCATTTTGTGGAAAAACTACTAATAGTTAGACTGAAATAAGTCTCTTTAAAACCTGTAAATTAATAACAGATTTTGTGAAATTTTCAGAAAAACAAAACCAAATAAAAGCAATACGTGTAAAAGCTTTAGTTTGCGTTTTTTAACCATTAATAAAACTTAATTCACATAAATTTCTCTCAAGTGGATTAACTTTTACATGAGTTAACCAGCTGTAAATACCACAGTACTAGTTAAGTCACACGTCGTCAAAACTATACAAAAAGTATAACGCAAGCGTCACATTAACCATGAAAAATTTCTGTCAAAATAAGTTATCGCATTGCGCATTAAATTTTGTAATTTATCATTATTTTCGTATAAAGCAAAACATACCGCCATATTAACGGCTTTTAAAATCAAATATCAAATTCTAAGTCCGAAAAACATTGAAAAATTCAGATTTAATATAAGGCGACTTTTAATTTAACGAATACATTGACAGCTAATTTGTTTTATGTAATAAATAGAAACATTAAAGAAAAAGTCGCCTTATATTAAATCTGAATTTTTCAAAGTTTTTCGGACTTAGAACTTGATATTTGATTTCAAAAGCCGTTGATATGGCGGTATGTTTTGCTTTATACGAAAATAATGATAAATTACAAAATTTAATGCGCAATGTGATAACTTATTTTGACAGAAATTTTTCATGGTTAATGTGACGCTTGCGTTATACTTTTTTGTATAGTTTTGACGACGTGTGTCTTAACTAATACTGTGGTATTTACAGCTGGTTAACTCATGTAAAAGTTAATCCACTTTGAGAGAAATTTATGTGAATTAAGTTTTATTAATGGTTAAAAAACGCAAACTAAAGCTTTTACATGTATTGTTTTTATTCGGTTTTGTTTTTCTGAAAATTTCACAAAATCTGTTATTAATTTACAGGTTTTAAAGAGACTTGTTTCAGTCTTTTCTGGCATTTAGTTTTTAGACTTATGTAGCTTTATACTATTCCATTTAATATAAGGCTTTTTTTCGAAACTTTGTTTCGTCTTTTGCTAGAATTTCCGCCTTTTAATGCATTGAATTCAATGTCATTTATTAAAGATATAAAACATTAAAAAATTTACTCATTTTAAAAGAAACGTCATGGTCTCCTCATGATATGAATACAATTATTTTCATATCCAAAATTTCAATGTAATTTTAAGCATTATAGTATACAAAAATTAAGTCTGGGTAACTCCGTAAAATTGTATGGAACCTGAAAGAACCATATAAAATAGTGTGTTTTTCTTCTGTTTAAATTTTTTTAGTTAGACCTGATTTAACCACTTTTTTTGGAAATTAGCTTTATTTGGACTTTTGTTTTGTGCTTGATTTTTCTGGATTGATGGTTTATTTTTAAACAACAAAACCACACCATTGTAAATGGTTTTTCCAGGTTCCATACAATTTTACGAGGGTACCCAGACCAGTCTTTTCTCGCATTAAATTTTTGGAGTGATTGTAGCTTCATAGTATTCCATATAAAAAAGACTTTTTTTCTGTTTCGATTTTGATAAATTTCCGTCTATTGAAACATTGTATCCCGCAGCGCTCACACGTCACCCAAGATTTATTTCATTTTTTTTAAAAATATTTTTATTGTTGCCATATGGCTGCTAATTGGTGGTAAGGGTATTTGTTCGCTCTTCCCATTGAAAATAAGTAATTTTTATAAAAAAGGTAAGGAATTATAATTTAAACCAAAAAATAACCACAAGAGTATGTGTATTACTGAATGAAGTTACTTAATATGTAATTCAGTAAGGAAAAAAGTGTCACACAAGTACCCCAGTACCTAATGCGTAACTTAGAAAAAAACTGGTCATTTTTCACATGAACAGAGGTTTAACTACGGGCAATAGAGCATATACGAGAATAAAATTTAGGTGAGGCGGCAATTTAGCATCTACGTGCAAAAAATCAGCTCCAAATATTTATCACATAAAAAATTTTTGGGGGACCCAAAAAAAAAAAAACAAAAAAAAGTTAAGCAAATTAAGCTTATTAGTATGAAATTCAGGTATGTTTAGCAAAAGTTTTTAGGTTTTTAATATCAGAAAAATATGGGTAATATTTTAGTTATGTAAAATGTTTAGATTTTTAATTGGCTAAAAAACTATTAAAGGTTTTGTTGATTTCGATGACGCCATCAACAACGGTTAACCGCGCAGTGACTTAACCCATTTAATATAAGGGAAAGAGCGCTCCGCGCTCTTCCCTGATTATAAAAGCACTCATTATCACTATCATTATCACTATCATTATCACTTATCTCCAAGTATAACTTAATACAAACTTTACCACACAATTTGCGTTTTCGTCATACACTATTCCTGCATTATATTATAGAATAATTGGTATTACATAAAGTACACCTTGTGGTTTCACCAAATTTTCCTTCCGTTACTGTGTTAGAGTGCGTGGTTTTTGGTGTTTGGTTTTGGTATGTTGTGCATTTGGTGCTATAACGACGCCCTAACCGAATAATTCTTTTAATGTCGAGCCGATATACTTCAAATTTTAAATATAAGTTTCTTAGAACCTAAGCTACAACATTTCCAAATTTTAGCCGGATCCGTTTAGTATTAAAAAAATTTTTTTATTTGTGACAGTGCTCCCTTAATAAAAATAAGTTTTACGATTGCAAAAAATTAGATATTTTGTTGAAAAAAAAACTACATTCAAATTCTGTAATATTTTCAGTCTGTCCCGGCCCCGGCTGGAGCGAAATTTTGTACCCCAGCCTCGGACTCAACAAATTTAAATCTTTCTACCCTGGCCTCGTCCACGGCAAAAATTGAACCCGATTGATCCCTTTTTCTATTATTTATGCAAAAATAGTCAAAATTTTTAAAGTCATTGTAAACAGTTATTTCCAAATCTTTGGATATGTTTCAAAATGGAAAGATAAAAAACACAATATAAAAACAGATAACAAAACAAATTATGTAATACAAAGATCGATTAAATTTTATAGCTCGTGGGTTTGACTATAAAATCCGATGGCAAAGGGAGGAGAAAGTTGTCAATAAAGGTTTCATAAACGAAATAACTGCGCAAATTATAATTTTACTTGGAAAAAAATTCACAGCATAACTGCAGTGCTTTACAATAAAAAAGATCGCGGGCACAAGGTTTCACTGCACCCATTGCGCCTACGCTGAAAAACACCAGTCAAGATTTTTTGCATTAAACCTGCTTATCAATACTGGTACTGGTACTGGAACTGAACCAAAATCAGTTCAAGTACCAGTATTTTCTAACTTCCTGATTTTTTTTCCAGTACCAGTATTTTTTTAAACCGAAATTTTAATACAGTACAGTACCAGCATTTTTGCTTTTTGAATTTTTTAATGCAGTACAGTACCAGTATTGTACTGGAACTAAAATGAGTGGTACTGGAAGGCTCACCGTACCAGTAGCAGTAATACTGTAACAACACTAGGTGCCACACTGCAATTTAGACCACGGTACCGTGCCAACTATACTTAGAGAACGTGGGTAAGTTTTGTAATTCATGTTCATCCTTTTCTGCTTATTATTATTTTGTTTTAAAAATTATAATTGCAATCATTGGCGCACGCCATCGCGCCTACTTAGAGAGCGTAGGTAAATTTTGCCTGGAGCGCCACTGCACCAAACTAACTCTAATTAAACAACGTGAGTAAATTTTGTAATTTAAATTCATCTTCTTCTTCTTCTTATTTTTATTGTTATTATAAAAAAATTATCAGTGTTGCGGGAGCGCCACACAGAGACTAAGCCTCGTGGCACCGCGCAAACTATAATTAGAGAACATGGGTAAATTTAGTATTATATTTTTCTTCTCCTTATTATTATTATATTATTTTTCACACGCTTATATCTTAAAACCAGTATTCCTCCCTCATTACTGATTGATCAAAAAAACAGGGGTTTTTTGGAAATCATAGAAAATTGGACAATAATTCTTAGGAACTACTTTTTATTGATAGATAATGTGTGTTTTATTGATAATATTAAAACTGTTAAAAAGTATATCTTGGCAACGGAATGATTATAGACATATTTCATTGCGCAGCTAAAACTATAGTTTATTTGGCTATTTTTTAATTTAATTCAAAAAAGTGGTAGACTAGCCTTGAAAAATGCTCTAAGAATAGAGGAGGAAAAAGGGGCGATTTTTCCCCTGGTGCATGTTTAGACAGAAAAGATTTGGACTAAAGATAAATTCTATCAGGGTGAAAATAGATGAATGGTAAGGTAACCACTCGTTCTTTGAGAAAAAATCACGTGCAGAGAAACACATGCCGCAACTAAATAATAATTGGTTACATAACCACTGAAAACTTTTTTTAGATTTTTCTTGCTCGTGGGTTTTTTGTTTATTTCTTCCTGGCGGATCCCGGTTACACCTTTAATTTCAGCCTGGAAGACTTTAGCTTTAGTCTGAGATGGACATTATGCGAACTATAGGAAATTTTCATTTGGTTTGGGAAGCTGATGACTGAATAAAAATTTCTACCATATGATCATGATTTGTTTATACATATTAATCTAATCACAGAGCACTGTTGCATTTTTTAGTCTGATAAATTGTCAATTGAAAAAATTATACTCACAGCATTCTTTGACAAGCGGGAAATCACCACTTTTTTAAATTGGGTGTTGAATGTGCACTGCCAAATCTGCCGCCAAATAGCCGCCAAACAGCAGCCATTTTGAAACTAAGGTGTTAATGCAGTTATAAGTAATTAAATAATATTATGCTCACATTAAACAGTTTTTATAAAACAAAAAATTGTTAATCTTTTTCTTATTATAGAAAAAAAAGAAAACAAAAACGAGTTGTTTCTCTTCATAAAGATCTCCTTTTTCAAAAAGTAGTTATAGGCAGACTATAACCCATTGCGCCGTGGGATATTCTGCTCCAGCAGCACAGCTATCACTATAAATTAAATGGCAGTTACCAATTTTCAGCGCGCCAACTTTTTAGCACATGATGGAGCACAATTCATACAACACTACCAGCTATTTTAAAAAAACACCATACCAGTCATACAGTAAAAAACACCAAATAGCCGGATTCTCCTTTTTACCAACCACAAAAAATGAACAGAGGTTTTTTATGGCCCTGATGTTGAATATGAACGCTTTTTGTCGGTTATATATGTGACAAATTATGTTTAGCTTGCAGTGGGTTCTTTGTGTGTGAGGTGAAGTGTTCGTTTCATTTAGGTTGAAGGTAGGCGAGTATATAAAAAGGAAGCTTTATTTAATAAAAACGCAGACGCCCAAACTCAACCAACACCAGGGCAAAACGCACAACAAATACAAATAAATAAATTAAAAATTATAAACAAAATAACAGTGGAGTGAAGAAAGAATGAAGGGACTGCGTCACCGTCAGCATAGAAGAAACTCCGCTTTTTCCAACTGAAAACTAAGGATATTTCCTTTTATACTATGGGCGGGGCAACCCAATTTTGTGAGAGTATTTATGCAAAAATTTAAGACAAAGATTTTTGTTCAAAAAGATTGGATTTTGCCTGTGACCCCATTTACTAAATTTGGTAAAAATTTTGAGTCTTATTCATCTTCCTCTTTTTCAACGCCTAAGAAAAACTCCAGTGTGGCAATGCAGACAAAGTGTTTTCCACCACTACCTGCTGTAAATAAACAAAGGCTGGTGTGCGCTACAGATTTGTTTTGATAGATTATAGTGCATTGACTCATTTTGTATCCACAACATTAGCTCTATTTTCGGAAAAACACATGCATTTTGCCTATTTATGGGCGTCTACCATACACTAACAAAAGTACAAATTAAAAAATACAAATTAAAATACACACAACATACAATACAATTACAATACAAAAATATACAATAAAAATATCACATATCACTTTTTATTACAAATAAAATATTAATAACACAATTTAATACACAATTTATTTATTAAACTTTTAATTCTGTTTTAACTTTTTACTTAAACTTAAAATGTTTTTATTAGAAAAATTCAATGCTTTTCTTAAAAGATCCCTTCTTCACATATAACCTAGAAATTTAAAGGGGGAGAAGTTACCCCATTTTGTGGGGAGAGGGGCTTATTTTCTAAATAGCCATAATTCCCTTTTTAACCAATCACAAAAAAGTGAACAGGGGTGTTTTATGGTCCTGATTTTGAGTATGAACTTGGTTTGTCAATTTTTTAATCCATAACTTCAAGGGGGGTTACCATATTTGGGGGCTCCTTTTCTGAATAGCTCCAAGTTACTTTTTAACCAACAAAAAAATTATGACTAGGGGTTTTTTATAACCCAGATAGATTTTTGTAAATTTTGTAATCCAAGACAGGGGGGTTAATGTAATTACCCATTTGGGGGGGGGGTTACTTTATAAATAGCTGTAATTCTCATTTTAACCAACCACAAAATGAATAGGGTTTTTTATGCCCCTGATTTTGAATATGAACTCCATATGTCGGTTATATTATCCATAACTCCAAAAGGGGGGAGGGTTACTCCTTTTAAGAGGGGGGCTCCCTTTTTAAATAGCCACAAATCCCTTTTTAACTAACCACAAAAAATGAACAGGTTTTTTATGGCCCTGATTTTAAATATGAATTCCATTTGTCAATTTAATAATCCAAAACTCTAAAAGGGGGTGGGTTACCCCATTTGGGGGTTCATTTTCTGAATAGCTCCAAGTTACCTTTTAACCAACCACAACATAATGACTAGGGCTTTTTTATAACCCAGATTTTAAATATTAACCCCATTTGTCAATTATTTATAATCCAAGACTTCAATAGGGAAGGGGTTACCCCATTTGGGGGGGGAGTCACTTTATAAATAGTCATAATTCTCCTTTTAACCAACCACAAAATGAACAGGGGTTTTTTATGGCGCTGATTTTGAATATGAACTCCATTTGTTGGTTATATTATCCAAAACTCCAAAAGGGTGGGGGTTATTCCATTTGGGGGGGCTCAATTTATAACTATCCACAAATCCCTTTTTAACTAACCACAAAAAATGAACAGTTTTTTTATGGCCTTGATTTTAAATATGAACTACATTTGTCAATTTTTTTAATATATAACTCCAGGGGGGTTACCCCTTTTGGGGCTCATTTTTTGAATAGGTCCAAATTACCTTTTAACCAACCAAAAATAATCACTGGGGATTTTTATAGCCCAGATTTTAGATATGAACCCCATTTGTCAATTAGATGATCCGACATCTCAATAGGGGGGTTACTCCATTTGGGGGGTCACTCTATAAATAGCCGTAATTCTCCTTTTAATCAACCACAAAATGAACAGGGGTTCTTTTTATGGTCCTGATTATGAATATGAACCGTTTGTCAAATTTTATAATTAACATTTCTTAAGGGGAGGGGTTACCCCATTAGGGGAGGTAAATATCACGGTATGAATAGTTTCAATTTTACTGTAACCCAAACAAAAAATAATGATCACGGTTTTTCCGGGCCTAAATTTGAATATAATCTACTCTGTTTGTCAATTTTAAAACCCAGATCTACAAATGGGGGGTTACCCTATTGGGAGAGGGGAGGCCAAGCCTCACTTTCTGAATAGCTTTGATTTTACTTTTAACAAAAACAAAATAATGACCAGGGGTTTTTTAGGGCGCTGAATTTGAATATGAGCTCTCTTTGTCAATTTTATAATCCAGATCTCTAAGGGGGAGGTGGGGTTCCCTATGGAGAGGCTTTCTAAAATAGCCATAATCTTATTTTAACCAACCACCAAAAAACCAAAATATATTGCCATCACAATAGAGTCTGAAAAACTCTTATGTGCTAGATTTTTTTGGTGTAAAACAAGGTTATAATCAAGAGTAAAGATGAGCGGTAAACCCCCTTTCAGCGAGGTAACCACCCCCTTCCCCTTTGAGTTTCCAAATTATAAAATCGTCAAATAGAGCTTATGTTTAATTTTATGGCCCAAAAAAAAAACCCTATGTCATTATTTTATTATTGTTAAAGATAGCAAAAAAGAACTCACTCAGAAAGTGAAGTTTGCCACCCCATTTCAAATGGGGTAACCCCCTTTAGAATACTAGATTTTAAAATCAAAAAGAAGGGATATCATATTCAAACGCGGCATATAGTTAGTTGCACATTAACTGATAATTTTTCAACGCAATCTTTTATACAATGTACTGAGGAATCAAATTATAATCTTTACTGCAATTAGAAATAAAAAAACAGCGAAAACAAAACAAATTAAACAAAAAAATAACTATTTATTATTATTGTTGTTCTGATTTATTGTTATCGGTGGTAGTTGAATGTTTTATTTAAAAATAAGGAAAAAAAACTAATGAAACAAAAACGAATAACTCCGCCACTGTGAATATAGTTTCTGTTCTAACCAAGGATAAGGGAGGAGGGTTACTTACTTGTGGCAGTTTCTCCGTAATTTTTTCACGCGGGACGCCTGCTAGCATTATCTTCATTGATGATGTTGTCTAAACGGCTCGGAGCTAGCGTGATGACCTCCCTCCACTATGATTGCCGCACAATTTTGCGAGTTCTGCCGTTCTCAATGAGATCATGGATTCGAGGATTTGCAACAATTTCCTGAGCAGCCAAAGGAACAGTGAGAAAAGACATAACCGAATCAAAACTTTTGGCACAAAGAGCTAAAAAGGTAAAAACAAACTAAATATAATTTCTTGCACTGAAAACTCGGTTTATACATGAAGTATGCAATATACACGCAAGCGTCACCATAATGGATAATTACCGTATCTCCTACTTATCTTTTGAGTATGCAGATCAACCGATTGAGTTTCGCGCGCTTTCGAGGGGTTGATCTGCATACTACAAAAACATAATAAATAGATAATGTAATTATCCATTATAGGTATGATATGTATATTTCATACTTCATGTATAGACGGAGTTCCAGTGCAAGGTGCCTATAACAAAAAAATGTGGCTACGTTTTTTGAAACATATTTTATCATAATTGCTTTCTCGCAATTTGATTATTTAATATAAACGCGACAGTGTACAACTTGTAGTTAACACGATATGTATAATAATTATAATTATCTATCAACAATGAAAATTTTTAGTACCGGGCAGAACCGAAAAGTTTAACAATAAACAACAAAATAGTCGATAGAATTTTTATTGTAATTATTAAATCAGTAGTTTGTTGTTTTTTTAGGTGATATCTAAACACCATCATCAGTAATAGTAAATACAAAAAAAACTATTAATACCAAAAAATTACACAGGGTTTGTACAGTACGATGTAAATAACAATGATATTTCACCTAAAACATAAGTAAGTATTACAATACGCTAATACAAACGTAGATTGTAAGGATGTTACTAAATTTTACGGTCATTAAAAAAAATTTAAAACTATACAAATCTAAACTTTTAAATTCCCTTCAATTGAGCTTTACTGTTTTTCCTGTTTTGATTTTTTTATTTTGTTTCACGTCATTTATTAGGTTTTTTCCCATTGTTTTAAGCTTTTGAGCTAAAATATTTCTGTCAGTTTAATTTTTTTTTACAAAAAATGTTTTAGCAGTTTTGTTTTATAAAAAAATTGTATCAAACTTAGTTGCCTCTCCAATATTTTTTATGTTTATTTCCTTTATTTTACTGTTTTAATTTTACTGCATTTTGAATAAAAAATCTGATTTATGATATATTATGTATTGTACGTTTTATTTATAAAATTTTTGGTAATGTTTCCTTTGTTTCTTTTTTTACTTATAATATTTTACTTATAATAATTATTTTTTAACTTATAGAATATTTTTACTTTATTATTTTCAATTAAAAATTAATTTTTGCTTTATCAATGTTTTTATTAATATTGTGTTATCAAATATTCGTTTTGATAACTTTTAAAAGTCCAATCTTTTCAAATCATAATTTTTGTTTTACAGTTACAAAAAAGTAATTATTTACTAAAAGTTTTATCAAATCATAATTTTTGTTTTAATAAGTCAAACAGTAATTATTTACAAAAAGTTTTATCAAATCACTAATTTTTGTTTTACAGTTACAAAAAGTAATTATTTACAAACATAATTTTTGTTTTACAGTTACAAAAGTAATTATTTACAAAAAGTTTTTTATCAAATCATAATTTTTGTTTTACAGTTACAAAAAGTAATTATTTACAAAAAGTTTTGACTCAAATTGATAATTTTTGTTTTTACAGTTACAAAAAAAGTAATTATTTACTAAAAAGTTTTATCAAATGATAATTTTTGTTTTACAGTTACAAAAAGTAATTATTTACAAAAAGTTTTATCAAATCATAATTTTTAGTTTTACAGTTACAAAAAAAGTAATTATTTACAAAAAAAGTTTTATCAAATCATAATTTTTGTTTTACAGTTACAAAAAAGTAATTATTTAAAAATTTTTTTAATTTACGTTTTCAACTAATGTCCTATTCGAGTCCGCATTTTATTTTATATTTTTAGGCGAAAAATCATTTCCGTTTTGTAATTAAAACCGTATAACCCCGCGCAAATTATTTTTGGTTTTTACCTGTTATGTATGTTTTTAGTATTATCATAAACTGATTTAGATATCGCTGAAACAATGTACTGATGAATAATGGATTAACAAAATATATTTGCCCATATTTTTACCTTCTCACATTATACTATTTACTCTCCAATATTAGGCTGGGTCTTGTCATTAAAACGAGCAAAGTTTTCTGAAAGCTCTTCTCCTTAAATAAGCGATTTGACGCTTATTTAAATTTAAAAATTTTTTTTTTTTTTTTTTTTTTTTTTTTTTTTTTTTTTTTTTTTTTTTTTTTTTTTTTTTTTTTTTTTTTTTTTTTTTTTTTTTTTTTTTTTTTTTTTTTTTTTTTTTTTTTTTTTTTTTTTTTTTTAACAACAATGTTTTTATGAAGTTTTTGCAAAATCTTGCGTATCAAAATCTTTGAAATAATCAGAAACACTATATTATTACTTTGTTTTCCAATGTTTTTATAACTATATTAACTAAATTTTCAAAATTGGTGTAAATTCGTTTGGAACATGTATTTTTCGCAAAAAGCGTCACAGCTTTTCGTTTTTTAATCTTTCGTTCATGTTATGTTGAATAGTGATGTTTACCGGAACTTCGGTCTCCGGAGCTCCAAAGCGAAGCTCTGCTTTTAGGAGCTCTCAAGAAACCCCTGGAGCTCACTCTAATTTTCTAATAATTTCATGAATAATTAAAGGGTGATGCCATAGTTTATTTTGTCAAAATTTTTTGTAAGTTAAAATTTTTCCAAAAATTATATAAGACAATATGAATAAATCCAGAAATAAAAAAGAGTAATTTTAATTTGTACTTCAAGCTTAAATAAGCGTCAAATCGCTTATTTAAGGAGAAGAGCTTCGGAGCTTCCTCGGTTTTAAATGACCAGAGTTCCAGAGCCTGATATTGGAGAGTAGAAACATAACTAATGTCGAAGGTAAAAACGGGTATCCCATATAATTATTGTAATCAGTTGATTACATCAGTAAATTCTTGCATTGTTTCAGCGATATCTAATCCCCATCATCAGGTAGTACTAAAACATACATCAGCGGTTAAAACCAGAAATAATTTACACAGGGTTATACAGGGTTAATTACAAACGAAATGATTTTTCGCCTAAAATATAAAATAAAATGCGGACTGAATAGGACATTAGTTGAAAACGTAAAAAGAATTTTTAAATAATTACTTTTTGTAACTGTAAAACAAAAATTATGATTTGATAAAACTTTTTGTAAATAATTACTTTTTGTAACTGTAAAACAAAAATTATGATTTGATAAAACTTTTTGTAAATAATTACTTTTTGTAACTGTAAAACAAAAATTATCATTTGATAAAACTTTTTGTAAATAATTACTTTTTGTAACTGTAAAACAAAAATTATGATTTGATAAAACTTTTTGTAAATAATTACTTTTTGTAACTGTAAAACAAAAATTATGATTTGATAAAACTTTTTGTAAATAATTACTTTTTGTAACTGTAAAACAAAAATTATGATTTGATAAAACTTTTTGTAAATAATTACTTTTTGTAACTGTAAAACAAAAATTATGATTTGATAAAACTTTTTGTAAATAATTACTGTTTGTAACTATAAAACAAAAATTATGATTTGATAAAACTTTTTGTAAATAATTACTTTTTGTAACTGTAAAACAAAAATTATGATTTGATAAAACTTTTTGTAAAACTATAAAACAAGAATTTGATAACACAAAAATGTAATGAAAACATTGATAAAGCAAAAATTAATTTTTTAATTGAAAATAATAAAGTAAAAATATTATAAGTTAAAAAATAATTATTATAAGTAAAATATTATAAGTAAAAAAACAAAGGAAATAAAACATTAGAAAAAATTTTATAACTAAAACGTACAATACATAATATATGTGCATAAAATAGGGTTTTTATTCAAAATAGTAAAATTAGAAGCGGTAAAACAAAGGAAATGAAACATAAGAGATATTTAAAAGGCAACTAAGTTTGATACAATTTTTTTATAAAACAAAACTGTAAAACATTTTTGCTAACGTGAAGTTTAAAACAGAAAGATTTCTAACTAGAAAGCTTTAAAACAGTCGGGAAAAAACCTAATAAATAACATAAAACAAAGTAGAAAAATCAAAACAGGACGAGCGGTTCAAAAGCTGGATTGGAAGGGACGCAAAAAGTTTAGATTTGTATAGGTTTAAATTTTTTAAGATGACCATTTTCAACTAACATCCTTTTCAATCTACGTTTGTATTAGCGTATTGTAATACTTACTTATGTTTTAGGTGTATGTTCATTGCGATTGTACATCGTCCTGTACAACCCTGTGTAATTTTTTGGTATTAATCGCTTTTTTTGTATTTTACTACTGCCTGATGATGGTGTTTAGATATCACCGAAATTTTGCAACAATTTACTGATGTAATAATTACAATAAAAATTCTATCGACTATTTATTTGTTTATTGTTAAACTTTGGTTTCCGCCGTCCTAAAATTTTTATTGTTGATAGATAATTATAATTATTATACATATCGTGTTAACTACAAGTTGTACACTGTCGCGTTTATCATAAAATAATCAAATTGAGAAAGCAATTATGATAAAATATGTTTACGAAGAAAACGTAGCCACGCTTTTTTGTTTATAGGCACCTTGCACTGGAACTCGGTTTATACATGAAGTATGAAATATACATTGCGTCCCCATAATGGATAATTACCGTATCTCCTACTTATGTTTTGTAGTATGCAGATCAACCCTCGAAAGCGCGCGAAATTTCGATCGGTTGATCTGCATACTACAAAAGATAAGTAGGAGATACGGTAATTATCCATTATGGTGACGCTTATGTATATTGCATACTTCATGTATAAACCGAGTTTCAGTGCAAGGTGCCTATAATTATTTTGTTTTTCTTTTTTTTGTTTGCTCTTGTGCCAGAAGTTTTTGATTCGGTTAAGTCTTTTCTTCGCTGTTCCTTTGGCTGCTAGGAAATTGTTCCAATTATCCTTCGAATCCATGATCTTCATTAGGAGCGGCAGAACTGCGACAGACTTGTCAGCAATCATAGTGCAGGGACTTCCGTCACGCTTTTCTCCGAGCCGTTTAACGACGACATCATCGATGAAGATAATGCTGGCTGCAGGCATCCCGCGTAAAAAAAATTTACGGAGAAACTGCCACAAGTTCCTCTGTAACCCTCCTCCTTTATCCTGGCTTAGGACAGGCACTGTATTCACAGTGGCGGAGTTATTATTTTGTTTTTCATCTCTTTGGTCGTCAAGACGTGTATAAAATTGCATTGATTCAGGTGCAACTTATCCACAATAATATGTTAGTTTTTTTTTACTTTTACCAGCGTTTTGTTGTTTATTGTTAAATAAAACATTCAGTACCGCGATAAGCAATAAATCAGACGACACAAAACAAATAATAATAAATAGTTATTTTTTGTTTAATTTGTTTTGTTTTTCACTGTTTTTTATTTCTAATTGCAGTAGAGATTATAATTTGATTCCTGGTAGACTACATTGTATATTATAAAAGATTGCGTTGAAAAATTATCAGTTAATGTGCAACTAAGAATCTTGTATGCCGCGCTTGAATACTATATCCCTTCTTCAATTTTAAATTTAGTATTCTTCTTAAAAAAGGGGGTTACCCATTTGAAACGGGGTGGCAAACTTCATTTTTGCAGAGTTTTTTTATCTTTAACAATAATAAATAATGACCGTGGGTTTTTTTGGTGTAAAACAAGGTTATAATCAAGAGTAAAGATGAGCGGTAAACCCCCTTTCAGTGAGGTAACCACCCCCTTCCCCTTTGAGTTTCCAAATTATAAAATCGTCAAATAGAGCTTATGTTTAATTTTATGGCCCAAAAAAAAACCCACGGTCATTATTTTATTATTGTTAAAGATAAAAAAGAACTACTCAGAAAGTGAAGTTTGCCACCCCGTTTCAAATGGGGTAACCCCCTTCAGAATACTAGATTTTAAAATTGAAGAAGGGATATCATATTCAAAATTAGAGCCCATAAAAACCCCAGGTCACGATTTTGTTGTTGTTAAAATTAAAATCAAAACTATTCAGAAAGTGAGGCTTGCCCTCCCTTCCCCCAATAGGGTAACCCCCAAAATATTAAGAGTAAAATAAATTTGAATTAGGGAGCGCCTTTATTGGGGGCCTAGCCCCCTTTTTTACATTTTTTCAATGGAAAATAAAACCGACAAGGAAACCACCATAAAAATGAGATACTTATAAAATTCACCTGCGTGATTTTTGTGATTTGCTGGTTAAAAACATTAAAAACGTTAATTGGGGATACAAACAACAAAAATGGGGCGTACCCCCATTCAAGGTGCTTGAGGGCTTAAATTAAAAACGGAGTTTATAATTGCAATCATCAGCCTGAAGCACCTGAGCACCCAATTATGATTGGTATGGTATTTCTAATATTCTAATAATATCAAAAATATATAATAAAGGAAAAATGAGACACTTAGAACAAACTGCTTGTAAAAAACGGTCCCATTTAAATGGGACCTGGTCCCATTTAAATGGGACCTTTGGATTTTGGTCCCATTTAAATGGGATCCCATTTAAATAAGTCCCATTTAAATGGGATCCCATTTAAATGGGATCCCATTTAAATGGAACCTATTTATATGGGATCCCATTTAAATGGGATCCCATTTAAATGGAACCTATTTATATGGGATCCCAGTTAAATGGGATCCCATTTAAATGGAACCTATTTATATGGGATCCCATTTAAATGGGATCCCATTTAAATAAGTCCCATTTAAATGGGACCTATATAAATGGGATCCCATTTAAATGGGACCAAAATCAAAAAGTCCCATTTAAATGAGACCAGATCCCATTTAAATGGGACCTTTTTTACAAGCAGTTTGTTCTAAGTGTCTCATTTTTCCTTTATTATATATTTTTGATAATATTCTAAAATTCTAATAACAAAGAATTAACTTTTTATGTATGCATATATTATTAAACATTTAAATATACAAGTTATTTGCCTTGCGGAATTTCTCTAGGTGTCGCTGCAAACGCCAGTTATGGCAACCGTTGGGAGTTATGGCGGCAAAAATCCAATGGGATCTTTGCCGCCATAAGTTTTGCCATTATCCCCGCTATAGTGATTTCACAAGCAAAACAAAAACGGCAGAAAAAATCTCCAAGTAAATAAAATAACTCGATTATTGAATTGATATATTTACATTTATAAGACATTTTTTTATAAATTTTAAAGTTGGAAAAATAAATTATGATTTAATTAAAACTGGGGTGGTATGCTGAAGGTTTAATCCAACTTAAAATTAATCCGAGATTAGCAATTGTCGACACACAGTAAACATACTAACAGTATTGATTGAATAATCTAAGTTAACGGAGTTAATAGATTTAATCTAAGAGCAATATGTAATTGTTAAGTGTTACATACA
>JASAMX010033870.1:0-17943 GCA_030248175.1 Microlaimidae sp. YZB2_3
TCCATCTCAGACTAGTCTACATCTTTTCTGTCTAAACATACGCCCGGGGAAAAATCGCCCCTTTTTCCTGCTCTATTCTTAGAGCATTTTTCAAGGCTAGTATTTGTATGTTAAGAAACAACTATAAATTTGAAAAAGTGGCGATTTCGCGCTTGTCAAAGATTGCTGTGAGTATGATTTTTTCAATTGCCATTTCATCAAACTAAAAAAAAACGCAACAGTGCTGTGTGATTAGATCTATACTAGAAAACAAATCATTATCATATCGTAGAAATTTTTATTTAGTGAGCAGCTGGCCAAACCAAATGCAAATTTCCTTTAGTCCACATAATGTCCATCTCAGACTAGTCTACATCTTTTCTGTCTAAACATACGCCCGGGGAAAAATCGCCCCTTTTTCCTGCTCTATTCTTAGAGCATTTTTCAAGGCTAGTTTATTTCTTTTAAAATAAATGAATTGTTTCGCAATTTTCTTTCTTATAAAATTCAATTGCGTATTACCTTAAAAAGTGGACATCATCAATAATCCATAAAATTTCATTAAATTATTTTCAGACTGAGCTCTTTTAATGGTGAAAGGAAATTATTTTGATATGCAGTCACCTCACACGAGGCATTCCATTCATCAGGTGCTGTTACGCAGCATACATTTTCAACTTTACGGAATTTTGTGGATTACTATATTGCTTGGTCTTGCTTTTAATCTATACAATAGTGTTTATTTTTAGTTTGGATTAAATTATAACTGAAAAATTTTTCTTAAACAGAGTAACTGAGATAAATTCGGCCAACACTGTGAAAGTATGGAATAAACTGTGTATGGTTAGATGGATCGTCATGTCATCTATCTAGCCTATGCGTATGGCAATTAAATACCAGCCGGTGGCTGAGATTAAGGCTGGTCGAATTCAAGTCATGTACCCCAGATTGTGTTGAAATTTATGAGCTTAGAAAAAAATGTTGCGTTGGAAAAATGAAAAAAAAAACAACATAAAACAGTAATTTTACCTTTACGATGAGGTCACACTAAAGAAAAAAAACAGAAACATATGTGCCTATCCAGGAATTTTACAAACACTAATCATCTTGGAACGAAAATACTACTGCCGTACTTTTAGGATCTATAATAAACTGTTCAGGTATACATAATTCACAGTGCCATACCTTCCTTGTTATATATTACTAAAATAACATCACCAGGGGAACGGCCCATTTCTCTCCCACCACCTCACTCCTGACCCATTTCGCTTCCAAGAAATTTTTGCAAATATTTTTATTATTTTTTGCTGGACCAATCTCGCTTTTGACTTATTTCGGCCAATTTTATGAATTTATCAGAAAAAGATTTGTATGATTTTTAGGTTTCGCTTAGGCTTGGGAAAATGTAGGGTTTTCATCTTTGAGAGCGTCGCAAAAAATGCGCTTACAAAATTTTCCAAGAACGAAGTGGGGCGGGAGCGAAGTGGCGGGATCGAAGTGTCCCCAATTCCATTACCAGTAAAGTAATTACATATTTAACATTTTTAAATATTTAGTAAAAACATAACATGACGAAACTCAACCAGCTTTTTAACTAACCTTGCCGCATTCCATGATATGATTTTTATTTGTTTCTAGATAAAAAGGAGTGGACTAGCGCACAGATGATTGGACGTCATCTTTTTTGTGCGTTTTCCAACCAAAAAATTTATCGCAAAGGCGTAGCCAAGATTTCAAAAAAAAAAAGGGGGGGGGGTCCAAATCCTAAACTTTATAAAAGGACCAAAAAAAATTTCCGCGCTTCGCGCGGAGTGTTTATTTTGTTTTTTTTTTATAATCGAGGAGTCGACAAAATAAGTGCCGAAATATTGCGTGATGGAAAAAATATTGAGTGTTTTAAAATATTTCAACAGATTAATATAGGCACTGTTTAATAGAGTTACATAAATAAAGTTTTTTGTAAATGGTCATTCCATTCTTACCTTGCAACTTGCTTTTTTGTTCAACAAAAACTGACTCTGTCTTGTTCTGTGGTAGTAGAAAACTGCTGTACTTATATTTAATTGTTTGTTGCAAAGATGTCGGTTACAAAATGGATCAAAATTGATTAATGTGTCAACAAACCAAATTTATTATTCATTACTTTATTTAAAAACAATTTAAATATTGCTATTATTATAAAACTCATACACAGATGTTTTCATTTAACAGAAACTACCAAAAATAAATAAAGATTACTATGTAGGCAGTGTAAAGTTTTTATTTCAGTTCAATTCAAATCTTTTGTGTGTTTCAACAAATTTTAATGTTTACACGGTGGTATACTTCTAATAATGAAACTTAAAAGTCTGAAAATGTTAAAATTCTAATGTTATTTTTGTGTTTAAATTCAGGTTTTTCTATTTTTTACGAAACATATAATTCTAATTCTGGGTTGGATTACAATTTTTGCAGTCATCAAAGTAGTTGACGTAGTTTACTAATGCAATGCTTTGTTTTATGCACACAATAATATAAATCACAAAACAAATTTCCGATGAATGAAAATTAGACTTTAACTTTTTTAATTTATGACATTATGTAAAATAAATAGATAAGTAATGCTTGCTTTATATTAACAATATACAGACTCTATGCGTATTTCCTAACTAAATTATTTTTTTTAATTTTTCTAATAAAAATCTAATCACCACAGTCAGACTATATCTACAACTCTTCTTCTGGTCGAGGAGGGACGAAATAGCCTCTAAAATGTCTTCTTCCTATGATTTCTCCCGCAAAAAACCAAAAAGCTATTTCCAAGGTTATAAGGGTATTTAACCAGGCTTCCTAAATCAAAATCAAACGGTAAAATGAACCTTAATGAAATCATAGACGTTAAGATTGGCAAAAAAAAGAAGATGTTTTGCGATTGTTGTAATGCACAGAAGCCAAGTTTTACCTTTTTTAGATGATTCGAAGAAAAGGAGCAAGAGCTTAGAATAAAAAAACGTTAAAATTGGTGTTTTGGTGGTATATACGTCCCCAAATTATACGATTTATTTACCTTTTTACAATCGTAATATACCACACATGACCCATACAATTTTATTCTTATTGTTGCCTAAGAAACATATGTTTCTAAAAATAGGCGGAGCCTTATACTTCCAGAAGTCTTGAGACTGTTGAAACCCTTCTCCCTAGAATTTCAGGGGGAAGGGTTTGTAATAATATTGCTAAAACCTCTAAAAGCAGAGTTTTGCAAAGATTTCCTAAAACACACAAGCACGGGGAAGAGCTTAGGTTATCCCCCCAATTCTTAGAAGACAAATTTAACCTTTTTCCACTACTGAGTGATTCGAACTAATTTCCTATTTCCACCAAATTTTGAAGATCTCACAAAAGAAATAAAAAATAGGAGGGAGGGTCCCCGCTTCTATCCCCAAATTTTAAAATCTTTACAACTGACCTTCCTCCACTTAAATTTAGAAATTTTACCCCCCCCCTTTTCTGCGTTGAAAAATTTTGACTAATTGTATCCTAATTTTTTTTTAAAACGTAAATTTTAAGCACAAATTCGTATTTTGACACCTTTTTTTATACTTGAATAAAACATTTTTTTTCAACAAAATGCAGTATTATATTATCGTATAAAAAAACAATTATTGTTTTTTTGATGGCCTAAAAGTATTTTGCTTTGAATACCGGACCCTCTTTGGATTTTTAACTGGTCAGCTTGGCTCGACGACCCCCTTAGAAAGCTGGAGGGGATACGGACGGACCCCATAGATACTTTTGTCGGGTTTTCTAGAGGGAGGACCATCCCTGGGTGGAACACCAAAGTTTTTTTGGGAAGGCGATTCAATGTGGTCCGGTCCCCGTTAGCTTTTAAGGGAGGGGTGTTGTTCGATTCGGGGTGGCCGATTTCTTTCACATTTAAAAGGGGGGGTCCGACAGAAGGGTACAAGTTTATACATTTTTTTTAAAATAAGTAATCCAAGTGTTTTTAGGCCTATTATGGAATTTTATAGAATAAAACAGGATATTTAGGCCTAAATAAAAAACACTTCTTACATAAAATCCGTGTTGTTTTTTCAACAGTAAACATAAAGTTACATTTGTAAAATGGCTGGGAAGGAAGGAGGAAAGGGGTCGGCTTCGCCACGGGGGGAGAGGATGACCGGCCAGAATGCTCTCCATTATATGCGGGGAGGGGGGCTGGATTTTTTCAGGGGGAGGGGGTCCGAAATTTAGGCTTTAGGGGGGTGAGGGTAGGGCCCGACCGGATATCCGGTCCGGTCCGGCCGAGGCCGGATATCCGGCCATTTTTGGTCTGGTCCGGGCCGGACTTTTTTATTTTGCTGGACTTTTTTGCTGGACTTTTTCTTTTTTGAATGGTTTTACATATTATTTGTTATAAATATATTTTATCTTATTTTAAACTCTTTTTTATATTTTATTACAGCTTTGTTGATTTTATTAATTGTTTTGGTGATTATAAGCTTAAATCTTCTGTTTTTATGCTTTTAACTTTTATTTAAGATCCTCACTTATGCTTTTTATCACAACCTGGCGACTCTTTGTATCACAAATATATGTATTCAGTCTTTCAGAATCTTTAGATGCTTCCTACTTACTTGATTTATTCAGTTTGGATGGCAGTTTCTTTCGTTAAATATGTCACTTGTACTTACTATAATGTATCTAACTAGCTATTCTTTTATTCTTTTCTTATATTCTTTTTTACTCTTATACTTTCGGTGTAACCTATAATACTCCCCATCAATATGCAAATTTGTTTTTTCTGGCTTTGCTTTATGATAATTAGTGTTTACAATCTGTGTTTTATTATTCTCGCTGTGCTAATCTATTTCTTCATTGTGTTGGCGCGTTTATGGTTTTTGTCTTTGAAGGTTGTTAAATACATACATAGATTTTAATTGTAGTTAAAGGCAAGAAAGAAAGATAAGTGTAATGGGAATGGTTTGGAAACATTTCAAGGTAAAGCCTGAGGATGAGACAAAGGCCATTTGTCAATTGTGTCTGCCCAAGTTCACAGAAAACAAAAGAGGGAATGATCAAAAATCTTATAGAACCAGTCCATTATGGCGTCATCTTCAAACCTCCCATCTCAGGGAATACAAGAGTCTGCAAGAATTGAAGAAATTGAAGGAAGAGGAAAAGAAAAAGAAAGCTACAGAGAAGAATAGTCTGTACATTTTGGAAGATTTGGAGGAACCTGCAACTAAAAAGCAAATGAAAATATCTGATATCTTCCAGAGGCAGACTCCATTTCCAGAAAATGCTCCCATCACTTATTTAGTTGGCAAAAAAGTATCTGTCAGCACATTGCGCCTCTGTGGCAAGTGAGAGATCTTTTAAAGTGGCTCAATTGATTTCAGAAGGTGACAGAGCATCCTTAAAGCCAGAGAATGTGGAAAAATTTCAGAAGGTGACAGAGCATCCTTAAAGCCAGAGAATGTGGAAAAACTAGTATTTTTGAAATACAACTTAAAATCTCTGAATTACAAGTTTGAATATTATTAGTTGTCTTCAAGACTGAATATGCTTTTATTGGCTTCTGTTACATTATTATTAGCTTTTTGTTGTTTCATTATTGGTATTTTGTTTTGTTGGCATATTGTATTGTTTCCAATATTTTGCC
This sequence comes from Microlaimidae sp. YZB2_3, assembly GCA_030248175.1. Taxonomy (NCBI): domain Eukaryota; kingdom Metazoa; phylum Nematoda; class Chromadorea; order Desmodorida; family Microlaimidae; species Microlaimidae sp. YZB2_3. The sequence continues at coordinate 5,624 of JASAMX010033870.1, forward strand.
TTGATTTTAGTAAATTTTTAATTCGCTATTTTGGTTAAAGTTTTGTTTATAGACTTGAAACCTCTTCAAAATGATATATTTTAAATTATATCTACATATATGTATCAAATATAATACATAAATTATTACCATGATCCGGTCTGGTCCGGTCCGGGCTTTTTGAAAGTCTGGTCCGGTCCGGCCGGACTGAAAAATTCCGGTCCGGTCGGGCCCTAGGTGAGGGTGTGAGCCCTTTGATGGTGGACCCACCCTCTTTAAAAAATCTATAGTAAACCGGCCACGAGATTCCCCTTATAATTTTTTAAAGGTTATTTATTAGGGGTAGCCAGCCAGGAGCCACTTTTTGTAGCTTTCCGGTCCATACTCACTTTTACCTATGATAATAACAACTGTCTTTTGATCTAAATTTAGCGTTTTTTTAGCAATTTTTTCATCAAAATCAATAAACGATATGGGTAAATTATCTACCTAGGGTTCAAACTATCACCCTAAATTCGAATTATACAATGATTTTTTTTCAAAATTAATTATTTACATTATTGATTTTTGTGCTACCGTTTCATTCATGTACGTCTAAATTTATAATAAATTTACCTTGACCGTAAGTTGTTGATATCTTTTTGATTTCAATCCTTTTGAAAGGTTGGAAAACCCTTGTTTTATGGCAGGCCAATCTGAAGGTGAAGGAGGTCGCATTTCTATTCTAGCGTAGTGCAAAAATGTTTGCAATCTTGGTCGTGCAGCAGCAATAGATGCTAAAATAGTATGGTTCAGTAAAAAATGCTAATAAAAAGTCTTATATAAATATATATTTTTTCAGTGGTTTGGGTTTTAGTTAGGTAAACATCGAAGAGGGTTTCTGTTACCCCAAACTTGCAAAGTTTAAGTTCCGTTAAATTTGAAGTTATTATTTATTGGAAATATTTCTCTTAAAATTTCCAGTTACTACGCATTGAAAACACTTTTCTTTAAATTCCTCATTAGTCATTGCTAGGGGAAAGGGAGGGGTAGGGAAGAGATATACCACGCGCTTGCCAGTTTCCCCTTCCCTCTAAGGCGATATCTTTCCCTACGAACTATAAAAATTTCAAAAGTTGATCTTTTTTGGTAAATTTAACACATTAAATATGATGAATGTTCTTTCACAATCCACAAGAATTATATTACTTTAAAATTTTAATTCAGTTTCTTACCTTTTTAAAGCATTTTTGGCGAATTCCAATCTTATTTTCACCCACACCCACCCCCGCCCAGACCTGTGCACGGTCTGAAAATGCCCTCCCCTGGAATATTAGTAGTGACTGTCCTCGTCCCGGACACCCCCCCAAATTTGGGGGGTTTTAATACTAAAAACGCTAAAAATGGGGTATTTGAGGTACACATTAAAAATTTTTTTGGGACACACCCCTCAAAGTCAGGTATACCCCCAAAATCCGACAGGTTTCCCACCTATTGGTGCGCTTCCCCTGCCCAAATCTAAAAAAGTACCCAAAAATTATGGCATCTTTTTGACCTATTATGACGCAATAACCACGAAATGTGTTCAGTTTAAAGCCTATTATTTTAAGCCAATTAGACCAATTTTTACTTAAATTTCGTTTTTTCTTTCTCCACTACTCGCTTCCCCTTGTTTTATTGCCCTCTTTCCCATTTCAAAAAAATTGCTCCACGTGTCCCCATTTTTGAAATTATCCCCTCGAATAAAACCTCGGGAGGCAGTGCACAGTCTGCCCACCCCACAATCATACCGCCAGTAAACACATTTCCTAGTCGAATTTTGACTTCTAGGCGGAATTAATATGCCCCCTACGTACGTCATCAGTAAGAATTGAATTACTTCAAATACTAATTTTATATAAAATATCTTGGTTTATTCTGAATTCAAAGAATCAACTTTGTTGAAAAGAAAATAATTTTGTAGTTTGATCTTTTAGATTTAACACTAAACTCTAATTTTAAAAAATTCACAAAACCTAGAACTTTGACTTAAATATAGAAGTAAAAAAGCAACTTTTTAGATTATTGACCAACAAGGGAGAAACCCCCTCCTTTGGAAGTTTACCATTTTTTTCATAGTGAAAAAAAAACTAAAAATGTTATGTTACTTACCAGCAGAAAATTTATGGAGGTCGTGGTTGATTTGGTTCACCAAAACCGCCATTGCCACCTTAGTGAGGTAATTGCCACGTTACGTGTTGTGGCGTAGCGGCTTGCCGCGCTGAGGGGGCTGAGGTCATTACCGTGTGGCCATTGCGGCCTAGCCCACAACCGGAGGAGTAGGTTTATCTTTACATACACTATTGTGCAACCAAAAGATAAGCCTTCCTCCCACGGTAAGACAAACCGACCAAACGTAGGCCTAAGGAATAGATGTGAGATAGGTAAAATAAATGTATTATTAAATATAACCTCACATCTAATCCCTAAAATCCTCTGATAGGGGTGGGGCCTTTGACTAACATTCTACATCAACAACAGTGCTGATATAGGGTGGTAGGCGGTAATATGGAATATCCATGGCCGGCCCGCTTCAGCTTTAAAAAAAAAAAAAAAAAGCAGAAAATTTAAAGTTCTTATCTTTTGAATAGATTGGTACTTGGCAGTGGCGTGCCCAACCCTTACGTTTTTTAAATTTCGGGAAAGAAAATTTTTTTCTTAAATATTAATACAGAAACTTTCCTGATGCCTTCCAAAAGCATATTAATAGTCAAAAAACCAAATTTTCCAAATAGTTTAAATTGAAAATTTATCTCAGTTTTTCAATTTCAAATCGATTTTGCCGCTCAATAGTTAAGGCATACATGTTACATAAAACTACTATAAAAACTATAAACCTTGTATTAACGTTTTAAACACATGTTTTAAATGGATAGGAATAAAAAACCTTAAATTTTGTTTTAATTATCATCTGGAATTAAATTTCTAGTGTATTTTAGCGCCTTAAATTAAAAATTTTCTCCCCCGGGGGACATTCTGCCCCCCGGACCCCCCTGACAAGGGGCTCTGCCTCTTGACTCCGCTGGGGGGCTCTCGCCCCCTAGACCCCCCATTTCTGGGGGGCTGCCGCCCCACACACCCCCCGCAGGGTTAGTATGTACCCCCCCAGACCGCCTCCCCGAAATGAAATCCTGGGCACGCCACTGGTACTTGGGTCAGCAAAAAAGGCTACAAGGATTTAAAAAGAGAGGGGCTGCCTGATAATAACATTTTTAAAAAAATAGATAACAATCGGAGACTCTGTGAGGGTTAACTCTGTAGATACTGCACTTTTAAAAGTAAAAAATTGTTACTTACCTGAAGCAATTTTTCCAACAAGGGCCATTCTTTAATCTGAAATTTTTAAAAAATTATAATTAAAAAAGCAGTCTTCTAAATAATGTTTTTTATATTCACTTTTAACAGGTGTAACCAATTTAAAATATTTATTGTGTTTTTAAATTTTTCGAAACATATCTTATTTTTATATCAAAGAATAGAACTCGTCAATATGTTGCAGTTTAAAAATTAAAAGCAAAAAAAGCTCAGTTTAAGCCATAGGTGAGCAGGGGGAAAGGTTGGGGGGGTGATATACGGCTCTCAAAAAAAAACCCCTGTTTACTGCCGACAACCCCCCAACTAAAATTTGGGAGTACCCCGACCCGGACACCCCCACTCCCAAAAAAAATTTGGGGGGTCCCAGTCATAGCTGGGCAGGGGGGTTATACACCCCTTCAAATATTACAAAAAATTTCAGGGCCGGGTATACCCCCCAAAACCCGGGAGGCTGCCCACCTATGGATTGTCCCAGTACTAAAAACGCTAAAAATGAAGTATTTGAGGTATAAGCAAAAAATTTTTTGGAACACCCATACATGAGCAGGGGGGATAACTCCCTCTCAAATTCTGAGATGGGGGGTTTAAGCCATACATGGGCACGGGGGGTGGGGAGGGTTGGTGGGGGATTGGTTAACTCCACCCAAAAATTCTGAGAAGAGGGGGGTTTAACCATACATGGGCAAGTTGGTCCGGAGTGGGGGGGGGTTAAACCCCAAATTAGGCGGGGATTGAACTCCGAGAAACGCAAAATACCCATATCTTTTTTTTCCTGGAGTGCATTTTACCCATATCGTTTTTTGATTTTGAAGGAAAAATAGGTTAAAAACACTAATTTTAGGTCAAAAAGCCCTTTTTTTATTGCATTTTTTGAGCTTTTTATTGATACTTTAAAACATTCATTTTGACCTCAAAACTTAAGTTTGGAGGCAGTTAGAAGTCATTATTAAAGACATTTTTTTTCTTCATTTTACAAAAACTGGGGGGGGGGGGTTAACTTTTTCTCCTCCCCCCCCCACTTCTGAGTGGGGGGGGGGGTTAAACCCCCACTCTTTCAGAATTTGGGGGGGTAACCCCCCCCAACCCCCCCCCCGTGCCCATGATGGGTTTAACCCACCCACTCAGAAGTGGGAGGGAGAAAAGGTTAACCTCCCAATTTTGGAAAAACGAAGAAAAAAATGTCTTTAAAATGACTTCTTCTAACTGCCTCCAAACTTAGATTTAAATTTAGATTAAAGATTTAAACAAATTTAACCCCCCCAAATTTGGGGTTTAACCTTTAACCCCCCCCCCCCACTCTGAACCAATTTGCCCATGTATGGTAATCCCCTCCGCCACTAAGAAGTGGGAGGGGGAAAAAGAATAACCCCCTTCCAATTTTGGAAAAATTTAGAAAAAAATGTCTTTAAAATGGCTTCTAACTGCCTCCAAACTTAAGTTTTGAGGTCAAAATGTATGTTTTAAACAATAAAAATCTCAAAAATGCAATAAAAAGGGCTTTTTAACCTAAAATTAGCGGTTTTACCTATTTTTTCTTTAAAATTGAAAAACAATATATGGGTAAAATGCACTCCAGAAAAAAAACCGATATGGGTATTTTGCGTTTCTCAGATTTTAACCCCCCTCCCCAATTTGGGGTTTAACCTCCCCCCGCCACTCCGAACCAATTTGCCCATGTATGGTAACCCCCTCTGCCACTAAGAAGTGGGAGGGGGGAAAAGAATAACCCCCTTCTAATTTGGAAAAATGAAGAAAAAAATTGTTTTTAAAATGATTTTAACTGCCTCTAAACTTAAGTTTTGAGGTCAAAATAAATGTTTTAAGCAATAAAAAGATCAAAATTGCAAAAAAAAGCTTTTTGACCTAAACTCAGCGTTTTTTACAGCTACCTACTTTTTCTTCAAAATTAAAAATTAAATGGGAAAAGGCACTCCAGAAAAAAAATGATATGGGTAAAATGCGTTTCTTAAATTTTAACCCCCCCTTAATTCAGGGTTTATATAACCCCCACACTCCGGACTAAATTGCCCATATTTGGACACCACACCCCCTAAATTTTGGGGGTTGGGCACCATAGGTGAGCAGGGTCGGGGAAGCTAGGGGAGTGGTTACCCGGGGTAAATCGAATTTTGAATTCTAGGAGGGGGGTCCCAGGGGGTCTGTACCCCCCTAGCTTTTTAGGGGGGGCCGACCCTGGGTGCGAAATTTTGAAATCTAGAGGGGGGTCAGGTGGGGTCTGTTGTCCAAAGCAAAACAATTTTAAACCATAATAACTTTAATAATTGTTCTTTTTATAGGATAATACTACATTTTATTGAATAAAAAGCCATATTCATGTATAAAAAGGGTGTAAAAGCATGAATATGTGATGAAAATTCACGTTTTTGGAAGAAAATTTAGTATAAAAAAGGTACCTAAAATTTTCCTGATGGGGGAGCGGGGGGTCAGATTTCAAAATCTAGAGGGGGGTTAGGGGAAAAACATTCGGAAATTTGGGGGGAGGGGGCCCCCTAGATTTTCGTCTAGGGGGGCCCCAAAATTTCGAGGCTAGGGAAGGGGTGGACCCAACCCTGCCCCCCCCCCTTTCTCACCTTTGAGCACCCTCTAAAAATTCGAAAGGCTGCCCACCCACCTGTGATTTAAATTAAAGTCATTTTTACACTAAAATTTGAATGGCATAATTCGCAAAGAAAAAATGATTTGCATTGCATTAACCATGCTGAAAACTTAAACAAGAAAAATAAGACATTTTTAAATTCGTTTTACTGATTAAATAGAAATTTAAAAAAACCTATTTATTTGGAGGACTGTATGGGCCTTTAAAGCATACATGAATAAGATGAACAAGGAAGGTAGGGTGGAGTCCACTTCACTGTCCACTCCTAACCTCAAACTTTTGGAGCCTCCCTCCAGTCAACGTGAATTTTGAACATAAATTTATGTTTTTACATCCTTTTTATATCCGAACATCGTTTTTTATTGAATAAAATGTAGTATTAATATTTTATAAAGACCAATTATTAAATCTTCAATGGTGTAAAAGTATTTTGCTTCAAACATTGGACTCCACTTGACCCCCCTCTAAAACCAAAGAGGTCTGACGTTTCCCCCCAGGCCCAGGACCCCCTCCTAGATTTTGAAATATTATTTACTCTGTGTAAAGACACACCCTAGTTTCGGTGACTGTGTTTATCTATGGTAACAGGGTATGGCATACATGGGCACGGGGGGGTGGGGGGTTAACCCCCCCCCCCCCCGAAATTCTGAGAAGGGTATTTGTATGTCTCAAAATTTAAAGTTTTCTTATCACTGTGAAAGGATTGCAGAGAAAGCTATGCAAAGATCAGCTTTGCATCATTTGCACAAAATTCAGTGTAAATTTTTGCATCATCTGCAAATAATTTAACACCAGAACTTTCTACATGATCTGCTAAATCATTTATATAAATCAAAAATAACAAACCGCAGGGAAGTTGGAAAGCTTTTGTGCCGGTTTTCTTGCTGGATTTCCCGCTGCCTCTCGCTTTTATGAAGTTTTTAAGCAAAAATGATATTAAGTACCTATTCATGAAAATAGCTAAAAACTAATGAAATATGAATTTTCTAATTAGATTTGATGTTAAAATAAATTTGATTTAAATTAAAATACGTTTTTTATTAAAAAAACTTTAGCATGTGCTTGCACTGCCTCTCGCGATTAGCTTCAGCATGTGTTCCCACCGGTCTTCCGACCCCATTTTATTTGCTCGTTTTTCCTATAACCTTAAGTTTTACGTTTTCAAAGTGTTTTCTTTCTTGATAAAATAAGAAAGCCAGTGATTTTCAACTGGGAGCTAGCTGAGAGCCAGCAATTGAAAATCGACTTCTAATGCTGCATGCCGAACGCCTACAGCGCAGTATTTTTGAAACACTATGAGAATGAAAAAATACACTATAAACAACAAAACAAGCGAAAACTAAGGTAAAAGAAAAACGAGTGGATTAAATGGAGTCGGAGTTTTTTTAATGTTGGAGTTTGCTGAAGTTTTTTTAATCGCGAGAGCCAGCGCAAACGCATGCTAAAGTTTAAAAAAAAAAGTATTTTAATTTAAATCAAATTTATTTTAACATAAAAACTAATTAGAAAATTCATATTGTATTAGTTTTTAGCTATTGTCATAAATACTTATTGTCATTTTTGCTTAAAAACCGCATAAAAGCGATAGCCAGTGGGAAAGCCGGTGAGAAGACCTGCACAATAGCATGCCAACTTCCCCGCGGTTGTTTTTTTGGTTATCAAATAAAAAATATATATTTTTGTGCAGTTTTTTAATGTTTATAAAACGTAACTGTGAAGGATCGGACTAGGGTGAGGGGGGCCATAAAATAAACCTATCCAGTAAAAGGTATTAATCCATTTGTTAAGTAGTTCAGGCTTTCCCGCTGACTTTCGCTTTTATGCGGTTTTTAAGCAAAAATGACAATAAGTATTCATGAAAATAGCTAAAAACTAATGAAATATGAATTTTCTAATTAGTTTTGATATTAAAATAAATTTGATTAGAATTAAAATGCGTTTTTTTAAAAAACCTTTAGCATGCGTTCACACCGGCTCTCGCAATTGAAAACACTTTAGCATGCGTTCCCGCATGTCTTCCGCCGGTCTTCCCACTCCATTTGTTCCACTCGTTTTTCCAATAACCTTAATTACGACGCGTTCCCTTTAACAAATAAGGCAGCTAAAACAGGAAAGCCAGCAATTCTGGGAGCCAGCTGAAAGCCAGCATGCGTTCCCGCATGTCTTTCGCCGGTCTTCCGACCCCATTTCATTCCCTCGTTTTTCCTCTAACCTTAAGTTCTACGTTTTTAAAGCATTCTCTTCTATGACAAAATAAGAAAGCCAGCAATTGAAAATCAAAATCTAATACTGCGTTCCGAACGCCCACAGCAGGTATTTTTGAAACACTTAAGAATTTTAGACATTTTATTTAAAAGTTATTAATATTATATGAGTAATAATAATGTTATAGCACACCTGTGCACGGTCTGGAAATGCCCCCCGTTATATTGGAGGATTTGCCCCCCCCCCGCAAAAAAATGAAAAAGTACCCTAAAATTATGACGTCATTTTTGACCTATGATGACGCCATCATCGCAATTTTTTTGCAGTTTTTACCCTATTTCAATGGTGACGTGAAAAATCCCCATAAAAGTAGTGTAAAATCCCCATGGCGAAATTCCTATAAAGTAGTGCGAATTCCCCATAACAATCAGAAATGCGTTTGCAAACTAAAATGAATTTAAAACGGTTCAATTCATAAAAGCATTAAAATGTTTTGAATTTTTTCCTAAGCCTAAGAAAAGCCCTAAAATCAATCTAAATTTTATCTTGATAAATTTTTGGTGTATTTTCCAAGTATCAAAATTTAAAGGAAATATTGCAAACGCATTATTTTTATGGTGAATTTACACTACCTTATGGGGATTTTGTAACGTTTATGGGGATTTTGGCCTATGGCGAATTTGTCCATAGGACCCTCATGTACGGACCCATTCCACTGTATCAGCCATTTCAGACTTATTTTTACCTTATTTTCGCTGTTTTTTGTCCCTTTTTTTCTTTTCCGATCTTTTTTTCTCCTTTATTTCTGTTTTTTTTTCTTTCCCCTGCTTGCCCCTCGTTTCAAAAAAGTTGCCCCCCGTGGGCCCCCATTTTGGAATTGTCTTCCCCCCCGTTTTAACCCGGGGGGGAGGCACAGGCTCTGACAGACCAGTGCACTGCCTCCCGGGTTTAAACGAGGGGGGCAATTCCAAAATGGGGGGGGGGGCAACTTTTTTGAAACGGGGGAGGGCAATAAAACGGGGGAAGGCAAGCAGGGGGGAAAGAAAAAAAAACAGAAATAAAGGAGAAAAAAAGATCGGAAAAGAGAAAAAAGGGACAAAAAAAGTGAAAATAAGGTAAAAATAGGTCTGAAATGGCTTAAAATACAGTGAAATGGGTCCGTACAAAAACCCTATGGAAAAATTCCCCATAGGCCAAAATCCCCATAAACGCTACAAAATCCCCATAAGGTAAGTGCAAATCCCCCATAAAAATAATGCGTTTGCAATATTTCCTTTAAAATTTCGATACTTGGGAGATACAAAGCAAAAATTTATCATGATAAAATTTAGCTTAATTGTAGGGCTTTGCTTAGGTTTAGGAAAAAATTGAAACATTTTTAATGCTTTTATGATTAAAACTTAGTTTTTTAAACACATTTTAGTTTGCAAACGCATTTCTGATTGTTATGGGGAATTCGCACTACGTTATAGGGAATTTCGCCAAGGGGATTTTACACTACTTTTATGGGGATTTTCATGTCATATATTGAAATAGGGTAAAAACTGCAAAAAAGTTTTGCGATGATGGCGTCATCATAGGTCAAAAATGACGTCATAATTTTAGGTCACTTTTTTATTTTTTTGCGGGGGGGGGGGGGGGGTAAATCCTCAACTAAACGGGGGGGGGCATTTCCAGACCGTGCACAGCGCGATAACATTATTATTACTCATATAATACTAATAACTAACTTTTAAATAAAATGTCTAAAATTCTTAAAAGCGTTCGAAAAATACCCGCTGGGGGTGTTCGGAACGCAGTATTAGATTTTGATTTTCAATTGCTGGCTTTCTTATTTTGTCATAGAAGAGAAATGTTTTAAAAACGTAGAACTTAAGGTTAGAGGAATTACGAGGAAATGAAAATGGGGTCGGAAGACCGGCGAAAGACATGCGGGAACGCATGCTGGCTTTCAGTAGCTTGCTTCCGATAATTGCTGGCTTTCCTGTTTTAGCTGCCTTATTTGTTAAAGGGAACGCGTCGTAATTAAGGTTATTGAAAAAAACGAGTGGAACAAATGGAGTGGAAAGACCGGCGGAAGACATGCGGGAACGCATGCTAAAGTGTTTTCAATTGCGAGAGCCGGCGTGAACGCATGCTAAAGGTTTTTTAAAAAAACGCATTTTCTCAAATTCTAATCAAATTTATTTTAATATCAAAACTAATTAGATAGAAAATTCATATTTCATTAGTTTTTAGCTATTTTCATGAATACTTATTGTCATTTTTGCTTAAAAACCGCATAATAAAAGCGAAAGTCAGCGGGAAAGCCTGCCTGAACTACTTAACAAATGGATTAATACCTTTTACTGGATAGGTTTATTTTACGGCCCCCCCTTACCCTAGTCCGATCCTTCACAGTTACGTTTTATAAACATTAAAAAACTGCACAAAAATATATATTTTTTTATTTGATAACCAAAAAAACAACCGCGGGGAAGTTGGCATGCCATTGGTAGGTCTCTCACCGGCTTTCCCACTGGCTATCGCTTTTATGCGGTTTTTAAGCAAAAATGACAATAAGTATTTATGACAAAATAGCTAAAAACTAATACAATATGAATTTTCTAATTAGTTTTTATGTTAAAATAAATTTGATTTAAATTAAAATACATTTTTTTTAAACTTTAGCATGCGTTTGCGCTGGCTCTCGCGATTAAAACAACTTCAGCAAACTCCAACATTAAAAAAACTACGACTCCATTTAATCCACTCGTTTTTCCTTTACCTTAGTTTTCGCTTGTTTTGTTGTTTATAGTGTATTGATTCATTCTCATAGTGTTTCAAAAATACTGCGCTGTAGGCGTTCGGCATGCAGCATTAGAAGTCGATTTTCAATTGCTGGCTCTCAGCTAGCTCCCAGTTGAAAATCACTGGCTTTCTTATTTTATCAAGAAAGAAAACACTTTGAAAACGTAAAACTTAAGGTTATAGGAAAAACGAGCAAATAAAATGGGATCGGAAGACCGGTGGGAAACAATGCTGAAGCTAATCGCGAGAGCCAGTGCAAGCACATGCTAAAGTTTTTTTAATAAAAAACGTATTTTAATTTAAATCAAATTTATTTTAACATCAAATCTAATTAGAAAATTCATATTTCATTAGTTTTTAGCTATTTTCATGAATAGGTACTAAATATCATTTTTGCTTAAAAACTTCATAAAAGCGAGAGCCAGCGGGAAATCCAGCAAGAAAACCGGCACAAAAGCTTTCCAACTTCCCTGCGGTTTGTTATTTTTGATTTATATAAATGATTATCTAGAAAGTTCTGGTGTTAAATTATTTGCAGATGATGCAAAAATTTACACTGAATTTTGTGCAAATGATGCAAAGCTGATCTTTGCATAGCTTTCTCTGCAATCCTTTCACAGTGATAAGAAAACTTTAAATTTTGAGGCATACAAATACCCTTCTCAGAATTTGGGGGGGGGGGGGGTTACCCCCCCACCCCCCCCCCCCGTGCCCATGTATGCCATACCCTGTTACCATAGATAAACACAGTCACCGAAACTAGGGTGTGTGTCTTTACACAGAGTAAATAATATTTCAAATCTAGGAGGGGGTCCTGGGCCTGGGGGAAACGTCAGACCTCTTTGGTTCAGAGGGGTCAGTGGAATCCAATGTTTGAAAAGCAAAATACTTTTACACCATTGAATATTTTAGAATAATTGGTCTTTATAAAATATTAATACTACATTTTATTCAATAAAAAACGATGTTCGGATATAAAGGACGTAAAAACATAAATTTATGTTCAAAATTCACGTTGACTGGAGGGAGGCTCCAAAAGTTTGAGGTTAGAAGGAGTGGACAGTGAAGTGGACTCCACCCTACCTTCCTTGTTCATCTTATTCATGTATGCTTTAAAGGCCCATACAGTCCTCCAAATAAATAGGTTTTTTTAAATTTCTATTTAATCAGTAAAACGAATTTAAAAATGTCTTATTTTTCTTGTTTAAGTTTTCAGCATGGTTAATGCAATGCAAATCATTTTTTCTTTGCGAATTATGCCATTCAAATTTTAGTGTAAAAAATGACTTTAATTTAAACCACAGGTGGGTGGTAGGAGCCTTCTAAATTTTTAGAGGGTGCTCAAAAAAGGTGAGAAAGAGCAATACGTAACTGAACGAAGTAGATGGACATACAA